>JAUZND010078346.1:0-11117 GCA_034780555.1 Coelogynopora nodosa | reverse complement strand
TTGTATTACACGTCATTATATAAATGTCATTGTATTACACGTCATTATATAAATGTCATTGTATTACACGTCATTATATAAATGTCATTGTATTACACGTCATTATTTAAATGTCATTGTATTATACGTCATTATATAAATGTCATTGTATTATACGTCATTATATAAATGTCATTGTATTACACGTCATTATATAAATGTCATTGTAGACTTTACGAAAAGTATTCTAAACGAAAACAGATAGAATATCCTAAATTTTCATTTGCTTCATTTAATAAATTATATTTAGAATTGCGATGTAGTATATTATCATTAACATGTTTTTATTATTCTTTAGTCATTATTTACGTATTTCTTTTAATATTATAGATATTAGATATCTTTTAAATTTTCATATACCGAATGCCGACTTTAAAAGAAGATCTTTCAAATGTATTTAATTTTTGAAATCATTGTATCATGTTGGTTTGAATTGTTACACAAATAGAATGAATTGTCATGGCAACTTACAGAAAATCTCACGACGAGGAGCAATGTTGTGAGGAGGAGCAGTGGGCCTACCAGGGACTTCTTCATCTGTGAATTTTGAAAAACGGAGAAAAAACAATTGCAAATTAAATATTAAATAGTAACTCCATTTGTACATTTAAAATTCCTCTATGTCATGTTGATTTGGTACTAATTATATTCGTAGCAGTTTATACCTGTGTGCACATTGGTTAATACTATGCTATTTATTAATAATTAATAACAAATTAGGATTTTTTAGAACTCTAAATTATAGAATATATTTATTTTAAACATATTAATTAAAAATTTCTGGTAGTAAAACGATATTCAAATATATTTACATTCAAAATACTTGCACAAACATTTTTTGACACTTACAAAATGACTTATAAAATTCTTATGACACTCACAAAATTCCCCTAAAAAACCGTTGTGACTCTCTGAGAATTCTTATAACATTCACAAAATTCACTTACAAAATTATTATTAAAAATAACAGTTACAAAATTCATATGAAACTTACAATTGAAAAAGATCGAATCATAACATTGATGAACAAATTTAAACATAATTCGTCTTTGTCAACTATTTTATAATGACTAATATATGACAATGATAAATATATTCCTAATGAACTATCAGCCAATTGTATTTAAATGGTGACGCACGAGTATCTTAATAGATGTATTTCAATATTTTATTATGTCAAGGATTTTATTAAATTGGAATATAGTTGTTATACATTGTTATTATTTATTTATAATCATTTATATTTATTATAATTAATTTATAAGATATGTACACTATACTTAAAAATCGGATTTAGATGATAAAAGAGACGTTTTAAAAAGAGTTTTATTATATTTTAACTTTAACTTTTTTTTATTAATAATAAACATCATATTTCATTAAAATTGTTTCACGTGTGATATAAATATATGTTTATAATTTACATGCATATATAAATTGTTCGAAAATGTGATGAAAGTAATGATACATTTCTTCCATATGTATATCAATTGATAATGAAACCAATTTAAAATTCTTATCTAATTTATGGAATGCATATAATAGGCAGTTATAACCTGTCAGCGTTTCAGGATGATTTCATAAGGGCATTTTGTTTGGCATTAGGAATTGACACTTTTTGATCAGATCAATGAATTTCGCATCTCTCACGCCTGCCTTGTGCAGGAAAACACTAACTTTGCTATTAGCAATAGATAAGCATTCTTAAAGTACAAAAACACCATTTTATTAGCTTGATACTCCTACTTGTAACTATTAATTGTTTTCATACATTAGAATAATAATTAATTAGATTGACAGATGCTACCGAGATATAATTTTAATTTGCCGCCATGAATAATTTTGTTGTAATGTAAAATATATAAATAATTTTTTAATGTTAAGCGAATGTCAATTTCTAGGAATAATAAATATCCAGCAAATTATATATTTCATTCGGCAGAATGTCTTCTAATATCACAATGTTATAATATGTAATTGCTAATATAAATGCATACGGCATATTTTCTCTAATAATCATCTATTGTAATTCTAAATAATTTACAGCTTTATTCTTTTTTTTCCGTAGGTCATTTTTGAAAAGCTGTGATTTTAATTTCAAAATTTTAACATTTTGCTCAAATAGATTGGAATTCATTTCCGTCAACGCATATTAAGAAATTTCTTTTTAAAGAAGAGAAAAATACTAGAAACAATTTCGTTGATTTCTGTAAAACAGTCTATTGGAATTCCTACAGGGTTCTGTTAAAATGAAAGACAAGTTGGTTGTATGTCAGTCCGCAGATGTATCTGGGCCGATGCGTTGATTACTATCACAAACTTATCTGAGCACCATGTATAGTGTGTTTAGCTATTTCTGAGGATATATATATATTGGCTATCTCAGATGATGTATCTTTTATTGAATTATTTATCGTAAATATATGATATACATGATAAATAAAGACAAGTAATGTTCACTTGTGAAGAATGCAAAAGAAAAACCAGAATAAAATTTAAAGTTTTAATAGAATTAATATAAAAGATCCAAGCTTTCACCTTTCATCATCATTATGCCTTCTTGATAAAAGGTGAAAGCTCAGATCTTTTGTATTAATTGTAATAAAACTTTAAATGTTATTGTGGTTTTTATTTGGCATATGATATACATCTTTATGGATATATTTTCTTCGTTATTTATCGTTTCAGGTAATAGCAGGTTTAACATTTGTATCCGAAGTCAAGCCAAGAAAAGATATGTTGGAGTTTTAATATAACTAACTCTTTCGTAGTAAAGACGTTTCCTTTCTATAGGTAGGCTACATATATATCAATTTATATCAATCTATATCAATTTAAAAAACTAATATACTTTGCTATATTATTAATTATCGTAAGATACTAAAGAAATTATATATTTAACAACATTAAAATATTTTTTAAATTCTTTTCTTAAAATGTTCCATTTGTATTTGTATATCAACTGTATAATTTCTATTTAAATTTGTAACATTCTTTCCTTTTAAACCTACAATTATATTCTTATTCTACCTCCGCGTGTAGAAAACCTTTCCAAAAGAAATACTGACATCAATAACTGCATTATATAATAAGATAATACTTTAATTTCAAAAACTATAATCCTTACAGCGTGCGAATGTATCTTACTACAAATACCGTTTATGCAATATATTTTTTGACCCACGATATTCATTTCGGATAAAAATAAAATTAATATAATGTAAATTTTGATGTTACTAAATATATTATCATCAATTAAAAGTGTTGCAAAATTTCTATCACGGACGAGACATTTATATCGACCTTTTATATATTTATTCAGATTTGTTTTTTTTCCAAAATAATTTTTTAAATATTATGTGTAAACGAAGAAAATATTATACTAATTTATGTCTCTTCAGACATAAACTACTAATTTAAATATAGTATTAAAAAAGTTCACCAAAAGATTTCAACATCATATTTTTTAGTGACTATAATTAACAGGATGATTAGGTATATATTTAATATGAGACATTGGAATTAATTCAAGCTTAGCTATATGGTATAAACAAATACAATAAATGATATAAAATCAATTAAATAACTGCTGGAAACATTTTACAGGTTCGTCAGCGATGTCATGGTCGATATTCAATAACAAATATGTATACAAACTATTATACAACTACACCTCACTGCAGAATACTTGTGTATAATAGGGGAAGGAATTCATTCACTTACATTAGCAGGAGGATGATAAGATTCAGAAACGATAAAGTAAAAGAAATAGTGACGCCAATAGTATAAAATGAAATTATTTATAGGCTACAGCAATTGATTTTAATTGGACAAAATAGAAACATGTTATTCTGACGATGATGATTGGCTCTTTGAAGCGGAATATTACGAAATACTCTAGATAATAACTGATTGGATAGGAGATTATGGTAGTTAATAGTTGGTAGGGGAGAGAGTTTTTAACCTTCGTAAATAATTGTGTCTCTCTATTAATTAGATGTCTAGAACTAACAGCATACTTGTCCAAAATATGTGCGTAAACTTCCATTTTTAAATTAAATTATTTATTTTCACATAATTCACCGATGATTTTAATTAATCACCCCATGACTCTGTATCAACAATGTATCCTTTTAGTTTAAACAAAGTTGACAATGCTATTTATTTTATGATTAATATAATTTCGTTTTTATTTCGTTTGGCCTTCTATGCCACAAGTTGAGGCATATTTATTTATTTGAAATGTTTTAACTTTATTATTTTATAATATTTTGGTTTAAATTGGTTTAATATAAAATAGTTTTAAATTTGGACTTTTATTTTTTGAATTTACATAATCCATTTTTCTTGTTACAATCGTCATATCGAATAATTATTTAATTTGTAGAATTTGCATTTATGTTGTAAACCAATAAATATAAATGTCCTGCAAAAGAATGATTTATATTAGCAACTTTCTATATAATCGTAATAATTTTAAAATAAATAAAAACAAAGTACAATAAAAAATATTAAAATGCCATGATATTGAGATTTAACACAAATTAACATGCTCATTTTATTACTCAATTTAGTATAGTTTATGTTAGAATGCTAGTTAGGTTCTAGACTTATCCATTGTTAACAAATTCTCTCCATTCTAGAAATGAATTTAACTTAATATAATTGGTTCAATATCATTATATAGTTACGGGATGAAACAGAAAACGTTTCTATATTTACTAAAACATTTGTGTTACTATATTGTATAAATTAGATTAAATTTAATAACTTTAAATGTGAAATATTTAATACATTATTAAATGATTTTTTTCAAATAATACTGATCATGACCAATTCATTTACTTAATTGCATTAACATTCTATTTTATATTTATCTATTTATTCAGACATTTTACACTTTCCAAGTTTTTTAATATTTATGTTAAAAATATCTGTAAAACATTGTTATCTTTTAAAATCCATTTTTAACATTATTACAAATAAATGTTTATAACTGTTTAAAAATAATAGGCCCCTAACATAGACCTAATAATAGGCCCCTAACATAGACCTAATAATAGGCCCCTAACATAGACCTAATAATAGGCCCCTAACATGTGTAATACATATTAAAGTTAATTACTATGAACTATTGTAAATACAAATATCATTGTAAATTGCACTGTTTATATTTCTATAATATTATTTAATTTTTGAGATTCTTAAATAGGCTACATCATATAATTTAATGTTTATTATGTGAACACAACCCTCCACAGAAAAAGTTTGATTTGCCAATCTACATATAACAATTATGGTAGAATAAATATCTATTTACCAATTTACATTTTAATAATTGTATGTGGAGTCAATATTTATGTGCATATATGCACATATAATCAATTAAAGTAAGATCAATATCTAAATGCCAATTTACATATTATAATCAATCATAAAAAGATTAATATCTATTTGCTAATTTGCATATTATTAATAATATATAGTGGAGTCAATATTTATGTGACGTCGTCATATAATCAATTACTCTAGATTCATTATCTATTTTCAAACCATTTATCTTTTGTAATAAGACTACGACGAAATATTAAATATTCAATTAAAAAATATATCATTTAAAGTTAATCATTATTTTGATCTTATTTTACTTATCTATAATGAAACTCCAAGCCTATAGTCACATTAAATCTTACATATTTTTTTGCTTGTTAATTTCATAAAGAAAACATTTAATAAAAAAGTTTAATCTGCATTAGGCGATGTTTGTCTTTGTTCAAGAAGGTATTTACATTTGTTAGTAAATTTTTTAATGTTTCATGTCGAGCCCAAGTGACCCATGTTTACCGAATTTCTGCGAATTAGTATGTCTCCTCTTTATACATTGATCACACGCACTAATTGTATGCTGCACTTTATTCGTTGGCAATATTTGCTCAAAACTTATTTCTATGTTCATAGATTATTTATTCTATAAATTTTTACTTTTTAGGATAAAGTAACGAAATTTTTTTTAGTGATAAAAATGGACCTTTGAAAACCTTGTAAAAATGTCGTATGTTAAATATATGTATGTAGCAATCCAGTCACATACTTTGCAGTATATGAAACATTCTCATAAGTAGGCTAATAGTTTAAAATAAACTAGATTAACACCATCATATATAATTCAAAATAATATCTTAAAATTTTGTGTGTATAATATAGTATGAAATTAAACTTAGATACAAAAATCTGATTTTACAGTCTCGATTAAATAATTTGGATATTGTGAACTAGTTCAACATTAAAAATAACAATTAACCAACAATAAAAGCCCTGTGTCTTTCATCCATGGTTTGCTAGCGCCTAAAATCTCATGTTTTCGATGATTAATTTTTCTCTTTTGGTTGCAAACATTTCAAATCGTTTTGGGCAATCACAGAAAACATTATAAATGATTACTTTAGTGAAACAGGCCCGTGTTGTTATTTTAGATTAATCCGGCACGGGCACGGAAGTAAATCAAAACATTTATTCAACATGCAAGGGAGTCATAAAGCTTACCGTTTTGAATATGATAAATGTTTTTTTATATAATCCCCATAAAACTCGCCGGCACCTTTTCTGAAATAGGATATTAGGGTTAATTAAAACACAATATATTTAAATACTTTAAAATATGAATGGCACAAAACGATAACCTTGATTGTCACGCATTGTATTAGTGAATATTAAAACTCTACACAACACTATCCTTAACAAGTTATTTGACACAAGGATTTTTGTTTAATTGCTTCACAGAGCAGTTATTCATATTGTATTTTTTGTTGTTTGACATTAAATATATTGAATTAAAAAATTCTAGTTTTTAAATATCCTATATTCCTTCCTATGAGAAAGAAACTGCTTTAAATTTGCTAAATGTTAGTTACAATAACCCTTTTCGAGAGCAATGTAACTTCAATTGTAATATAAAAACCTAGCCTGTCTACACTTTTGAAGATATTATTTTAAAGTAAGCAAAATAAAACCTTTACTATTATTGAATTTATAAACAAGCTTTAAATATATTTTAGTTTCAATTTGATTTGGTATTTTGTCTCAAAAATCGCTCCTCCAATTCTGAACAAATTCTTTTCAAATTTGACAAATTTACTGGTTGGTTATATAGGTAAAGTTTCAATATTTTTAATATTGTTTGCTATCCAGAGAGTTTTTAATTATAACGTACAATATGTATGTATATATATATATATAGTCTAATGTGCGTTCAAGTTTTTTAAATGTGTAGAAATGTTTTTTTTACAATAGCCAACATTTTTGTTAGGGATAATCTAGCATGACATATTACGGCACTAAATACAAATCATATTTTATATTATAGTGTGTTGTTGAAATAGTTAAAGTTGTTATGTTTGTTTACTATAATATGTAAAATATATATAAAAGATATATAAATAATGGGGAAATTGTACCCTATATTTCATTAATTTATTAAAACGATCCACTGATCCACTCCATTATCCTCCACCTGTTTCACTATGATGTTGTATGCTATTATAAGAATCTTGTTCTAAATTTACAATTTTTGGTTATTTTCGGTTTAGAAACTACAGTTTTGGTTGGTTTCCTCCTTCTTATTGTGAAAGGGCGGAAAAAATATCAGAATTTGTTGGACGATTGAGGGTGAGTATTATTTATCAGTAAAAATTAATAATCTGAGTTTTTTTTCATTGAACACTTCTAAAAAATCTTGATGCTATTTATATTTTATAACTCTTTTAATTTTTAAATATATCCCTTACATATATACTTGTGCTATTATGACCAGTGAACTTCTAAATTGTACCAATAAGTTCATTCTTGTGTATTTGTTCGTTACTTAAAGGTAGGATATTTCAGTTATATTTTCCCCTATAATTGTATTAACCCTTCGTACATGAATATACTTTGTAGGGTTTGCTACGTGGAGGGGGTATTGTACCCCCCCTGGAAAACCAAACTTCCTATCATCCGATTAAACTGAAATTTGGTATATATATGACATACCTCCCAAAGACTTGTCGAGCGTTTTTAATTTTCAAGACAATTAATCGATTGGTATAATTTTTATGAACTGATTACGTCGTAAACTCCAGTTAAATAACCATATATATGCTATATATTCACCAATAAATGCTATAACTTTTGTTCAATGCAACCAATTGACTTGATTTTTTTGCATCTGATTCCAGATCACAAGATCTATATTTCTTGATATATTTATAACAATATTTATTATTATTTATTATTTATTTATTAATATTATATTTATTTATATAATATTTATATTTGATAACTACTTATAGAAATAAGCTATAAGTAGTATAAATGTTATTTGAGTATTATTTTAAATTGATAATTATTTTAATAAATAATTTTAATAATCAAGTTGAATGGATATAATTTACGATAAACTTATTTTTTCTATTAATGTTGCAAGTTTCAGCTCCTAATATCTTTAGCAAGTTTGAAAATCCAGAAGGGGGGATAAAATGGATCAATAATAACACTATTTTTTCTGTTATGTAAAAATATTCGAAATTATTTTTGTTATATATTTTTTAGTTAGATAAAAGTATTTTAGCCACTGAGTAAAAAAACAGGGTCATACGTGTTATGGTTCAATCAAAAACTTAATTTCTTTGAAAAAAAATGGGCATACCCCCCCTCCACGTAGGAAGGGTTAACATTATAATAGTATAGGAGAGATGGTGAACTAGACGTGTACATAAATTGCTAACCACGTTAGAATTTTGGGTATTATTTATCAATTCGTTAAGAATAATGAGATCATAAGTCTGAACCATATTGAATGAGTAAGGTAGGCCGTCATTTTTATTTATTGTAATTTAAAAGTGAGCTATACTTAGAGCCAGTGAACCAGTGAATGTTTTTCGGTGTAATATAAAATATTATATTTTAAGGTTAATAATTTTTTAATCAAATGTAATTTTTTCTGATTGACTGGGTCCAGCGATAATCATAACTGACTTGTCTTTTAGTGGAATAACAGCTTCATTTTTATTGACACCCATATTTGCTGAGTTCGGATAAAAATAACTAAGTGAGGAATTCTCTTTTAAACAGGTGGTATCATCATCATTAAGTAGAGACATTCGCGAAGTATAGCCGCTCTGAAAATAATCGCCATTACCTGATAACGAATCTGAACGGTATGCAAATTTAAGCTGGCCATATAGTTTGAGTCGCCGTGCTGCCCAAAGTAAATTCCATTGCATTTGAGAAGGATCTGGTAGCACCCTGCCCCAAGCTCGCTCACATTTTTATCGGTAATCCGTCCCAGTTGTGGAGAAGGGTATGGGGAGTCATCTTCACTCAGTAGATAGTGTCGTTGGATAGAGTGACATTTTTATTAAACGTCGACATGATTAAGATAGAGCTCGCGTAGTGTTGTTGTGAGTTCCGGAGTTCTTGTTGTCGCGAGATATTATGTCGTCAATTACTCTTCCGAAATCTTCTCCAGCTCACAAATGTTAAATACAAGAGGGTCGCATAGCGAGAGAACAATTTGGTTGTCAACCTCCGTATGTGGATATCAGATGACTTGACCGTTGATGATCGGACCCTTTACGCTCATGAATTCAGGTAATTTGAAAAGAATATTCTTCCCTTGGATATTCTTTACGTCGAAAAATGCGGTGTCGTCTCCGCAAATCTTATAGCGTTGATGGGGTCCAACATTTACATTGAGCGGTTTGACAAAACGTGATGATCCAATAATGCTCTGTGATCCTGGAACTTCCATAGTGTTGTGTTTTATAAAATAAAATATTATTATTAGGATTAATGTCCGTGACTGAGTCTCTAAAAAAATTGTTTGCGTTTTTGTTATTGTATGTTATCTTGTGACCGTGAAAAACTAAGGAATTCCTAATATTATGTAAAATCATGCTCTATTGTTTCAAAACTAATATTTTTCATTAACACACCCTACACTTGTATGTAGGATGATACACGTTTGTTGTAAAATACATACCTTTTCTTTAAAACTATAATGTTTTTGATTTAAAAAATGATATATTTCCTGTAAAATAATTCCATTTTGAATGAACTTCTTGATCTTGTTAATTATGTGATATATTGCATTGTCTAAAAACTTAGGATATATGGAGGTGTTCAGACGAGAGAATGGTCCCTTCATGTGGGTCAAATTGTAATATGCGAATGGCCAACACGGTGAATTTTTTATGTACATTTTATTAATTCGTTACAATAATAATATTAATATATATATATATATATATATATATATATAATAATAATAATAATAAATACTATTTTGATGTATTTAGTATAATTTGTATAAACACTCATCACTGTACTTAAAATATGAACTAAGAATTTAGGTGTTTTAAAGGAGATGTGGTACATGGAAGGTTATAAATAATATAAGTTTAACTTAATTACTAATTGCAAATGTACTTCTAAAAGAATGTTTGTTAAGGCATAGATATCATAGTAATTTAATCGTTCGGTAGGATCTTATTCTATATTAATATACTGCATTTTTTTACTTAAATAAATATTAATAAATGTATCGCTTTGAAACGATCAGTATTTCCTGACTATTTTTATATATAATTACATGTATACAAAAACAGTTAAACTAGTCAGCATAATTCATAATTAAACTAAGTCAGCTTAATCCATAATTCAATAGATAGTCTATCAGAATTTGTCTCTAAAAGCAGTTTGTATTTTTGTAGTTATAAAATATAATCGCATATATAGTCCTTTATATTTAATGATATCAAGGAGTTAGAATCCATTAATTATCATCTATTAAGTATTTTATTCTTGCAATTAATAATCGAAATAGACGTTTTCAAAATAATTTTACCACGAATTTGTACTGCCTTTCGTCCCCAAATTTACAACATAACGACAAATCAACTCATGTATAATCATACATATACAGGGTGAATTTTAAACTAAACCACTCACGGTTACAACACATGATGAGGAAATGATGTAATGCGTCGCCTACAAGTAAGCCCTCAGTGTTCAAGTCGTCGACTAGCTGCTGAGCTTCACAT
>JAUZND010078335.1:0-16298 GCA_034780555.1 Coelogynopora nodosa | reverse complement strand
TGGGATATAAAAATTGGAAGCCAACGAAGGTTCAATTTCTTAGTCAAGCTGATCACGAAAATCGAGTAAACTGCTGCGCGGCTATCCTACAAAAGTACGACAAACCTCAAAGAAAACGAAGACTGTTCTTTATAGATAGAATGAAGGCCAAGTTCGTGTTTCAATGTGGTCAAAACAAAATCCACACTTCTGGGAACAAGTTAAACAATACTCACCAACAGTTATGGTATGGGCCGCCATGTCCGCTGAATATCTTATTGGACCCTTTTTCTTGGAAGGTGGTGTTACAGCAGAAAACTCTTCGAAAAATCAGTGAAAGAACGTTTTGTCGAATGCGATTGTGTGTTGAACTGGGAGGCCTGCAAGTTGATCCATATATGATTAATTTTGTCGTGTGATTAATTTTTCCACATGATTAATTTTTTCGTGCAACAGAAATTACTATGGGCTTCTATGCTCTTTTATGTACATGTTCATTGATTATAATAATTGTTTTGATATGTTAATAAAGTTTGGAAACAACTATTTTCTTAAATTAGTTCTTTTTGTAAAAGTCGTTGTAACTTATGGGACATACTATATATACAATATTTATAACATTGATCGATACATTGAGGTATTCGCACTGCCCTCCATTTCGTGTTACAAATGCAGGAGCTACAAAGCCTGTTCATCATGGATGCGAAACATCAGTGCTCCATCAAGCAGACAGCCGGGGGACACTTACAAGAATCGAAATGTCGGGAAAACTTCCTCTTCAATCCCCTCTCTAAATCAAACGAGTCGGTTTCAATTACGATCACACAATCCGTAACGTTTGTCGAGACCAAAACATCGCCAAGTACTGTCGTTAGTAAGTGTATGCAAATATGCAAAGAAGCGTTTTTAATAAATGTGTCTACATTATTATTTACGCGCTAGATATATATCTCTTTCAAAATTCCGCCACATTTCTGATGCATTTATCATCTTATAATTGGTTTAAATATTTGGGGATTTGTATAAATTAGATATCTCACTATAACATTCGTATATTGATCAAGTTCATTGCTATTGTTCATTTGGCGAATTGTTTCCTGGGGGGTTTGGCAGGATAACAAAAATGTGCATAAATGAATAAATAAATAAACCACTCTCTGTTTAATTGAACCGCTATAAAATGATGATACATAAATAAATATGACCTATTTCCAGCGAAGTGCTCTTAAATCATGAGGAAAAACCGGAGTTAATTGATGAAAATTGTCACAAAGTCAACAATAAATAGTAACTAAGATAAACTAACAGGATAAATTTAAAGGTTAAAGTAAATCTTAAATGTAGCTAAGATTAATCGAATGTTTAATCGATTAATCGATAATATAAGCATGCATTTAAAATAGTTAAGATAAACAAATGAACTGAACTTTCAATAATTTTCATGTAATGATGTGTGTTGTTTAAAATTAGTATGTATTATTTTAATATATCATATTTAGTAATTTCCTCCATATTTAAATTCCAACCAATCTGGAATATTTCACAAAATATCCAAAAATTAGCGACCTATCATATATATTATATTTGTTACTAACTACTTTTCGCAGATTTGAAAGCTATTTTCTCCTAATCAACATTATATTGTGTACCAATTGAAGTGAATCTCATCAGTGTCCGACCGTATCGTCGGTTACGTAAGGTCGTATCTACATTTTTTGAGATTTTCAGTTTTTTGTGAAAAATGCTAGATTGGTATAATAGCTAAATGCTCCGGGAATATCATAGCATAATTACTTAAGCATAAAAATGACGTTTGTTAATTTTATTTTCGTGCATCAATATATTTTTATATTTGAATTAGCACCGATTTCTTTAATTAGCTCTCTACTGAAAAGTTAAAAAATATAAATACGACCTTAGATCGACGATATGCTAATCTATGGCTATTTCAAAATTGTATGTCAAAATATTTTTCAAAAATTTAAAAAAAAATTAAGCAAACGCTTCAGAAAATAATAAACAAAATGTAGTGATTTAGGATTTTAATATCTGCGGATTTGAAAAGTGATTTTAATATCTACAATTAAAAATTGGTCATATTTTACAATAATATGAGTAAAATAACACTTCAATCAAGCATAAAAAATACATAATATAGTTAAAAACTCTATATTTTAATATAATTATTTTAGGTAATCCTTTAGCGACCTCAGTAAATGCAACGGTAAAATGTGCCAGATCTTTACTTGCATTGTGATATATTATGTTTTGCGACGCGTATTTTATACCAATATTTCACCTAACTAGAAAACAAGATATTTGAAATATTTTAGACCACTCAGAACTATATTTTGAAAATATTATTGCAAACAAATACAATATTTCCACTGTGAAGAGTTTTGAAAACGTGTATTTCCAATTAAAACAATTAATTTGTCATTTCGCGTCGATCGCGTTGGTTTAGTCTGTTTCGATAACTTTTTCAAATTACATTAAAGCTGAAATATGCTGCATCGTAAGGAAGTAAGGTTTGAGTTTGGAAAACTCTAAGAAATTTGTGTTTTCCTGGAGCTTACGATAATTTTATTACTGATTTACACATATAGTGACAGACAATGTTTTTATCTTTTTATGAGAATGAAGTCTAAAGACTTTAGAAGCTTTTATGGCATTTAGGAATATAATAATATTTTGTATCATTTTTTATGTCATACTTGTAAAGTTCACGTTATTAAACTTTCAAATTTTGTATTATGTATCTATGATAATAAAAAACAAGACAATAAGTTGTCCTCGGTTTTATATATTTTCATGATTAGATTATATTATATTTTCGAATTCTCTCGCTCCGACAAAATCTGTGAATTAATTTTAATCAATTTTAACTTAGTAACAATTTCAATCAATGCCGCTCCGCCAACATAGAGATACCATATCTCCTTCACCACCACCAACAACAGCACCCGGCTATCAGTCGGACCTGCTGTACGAGCACAAGCCCTCCAAACTGGTGGAGATGCCCGTCGACGACCTGCCGGTCAGGGAGCTCTTCCCCGCTCTCTGCTCCGCCGCCAAGTCGGGCTCCATGGACGGAGTGCCGGCCCTGTTCCTCCAGCTGGTGCGCCGCATGAGGAGTCTCACCTTCGAGCAGATGAAGATGCTGCACGGGCAGTTCATGGACGCCGAAACTTGCGCGGCTACCGAACGATTTGCGTGAGTCGGAGGGTTCAAATTGGTATTTGAGTTTTTGTTAGGTATATAATATAGCATTAGTTAATAAGTTTGGGTACCCGTTTACAGCATTAAGGATAACTTTATTATAATGTAACAATGAAAGACCAAACTATTAGTAATAAATTATTTTATTTAAACATTAAAACAATGAATTGGCAAAGTATGCAATTGGTTTTAATAAAACTGTTTTAAATTAAAAGTAAAGTCACTTGAACTCTATTGTTGAAAGGAAATATTAGACTAATCTTACTTATGACTAAATAGCTAATATTTTTACTACTTGAAACTATTACGATAGATAAAATACTGGTCAAATTCCCTTTGTGTATGTTGATGTTATGCATATAATATAGGTATTTATACTAATTTACGTTTGTTAAAGTAACGTAATAAATAGTTAGTAATTATAACATAGCTATTCAAAAGTAACGAAATCTAATTGCACGTATAATTAATTTTATTCAGTCTGTTATCTTTATCTAGTAGGTTATGTATATATATATATAACATATAAATGAAGAGAGTGAAAGAGAAAGAGAAAGAATCAAATCAGGTCATTGACCATATTCATTTTGTCTTCTTTATTTTTTAAATATTATATTGTATACATCGCAGTTTCCTTACTGTTGCCGCCTTTTTCCCAACCCAACTACTGTTTCAGTCAATTCTTCCACGATGCCCTGGGAATGGTGTACACCGAGGCGGCTGTCAAGATGATCGTCACTGAACTGGAGAAGCCCAGTCACACTCCGGCCAACAAGGCCATGTTGGCCACCAGTCTGGCACTTATCAGGACTCCCACAGCCGCCATGATTGACGCTCTGCTGGTCAGTCGCTCAGCCTTGTACACTTCCTTACCACTGTCACCTATCTGGGCGGTACTGTAGGGCTATGTAGCGATCAGATCTATTGGTATATAGGTGGAGGTATTTTCCCTCCTCCACTGGCTGTCAAGATTCTACATGTTTATAGTTTATACGAACTTTCGGACATTTGGCGGTCTAGTTTTAATGGCAACTTGTATGTTAATAATGGTAAATTATTTGTCTGATGCGGACTCTTCCTTTTATAAATATAGTGTAATGTTTTCCTTTATTTGAGCTATCTGCACTCTAAGAATTAGGGCATATTTTATCTATATCCATATATGAAGCGGGAATGAACAAACAGTCACCGCAGGTATAGACTTGCATCAAACATATTTTTGCATTTACACAGGCGGCGCTCAAGGAGAGAACAATATGAATTTAGTAAGCCCAATGTATTGAAGCGTTTCCAAATATATGGAAAATTAAACTCTACAAATTACAGTTTGTTCTACTCAGCCGATGAATGTAGGAGTGATACATACAGTATTTTAAGAGCAACTATTGTGGGCCACTCGCAATACAGAAACGTGGGCAGATGTGGCAACTATAATAATGCAGAATTACTTTTTGCCATGTTCACTTAACACTCACCTCAATATGTTTATAATTTAATCTAAAAGTTATGATTCTATTTGTTACACTGTAAAACGTGGCAACAAAATCGTGTGATATTCTACTGCATAACATTTTTCTTTATTTTTTTCGTTACCATTTTTTTTATTGTAGATTTTGTTATTAGAATTTCAAATTATTTAGCGACAATTCCCTCTAATGGTTTCATACTAATTATTAATTAATCCCAAAACCTTGTAGACGTGACTGTGTATTTCATGACCATTATAACAGTGTTACTTATAGTACTTCTCTAATATATGTAAATGAAGATTGCAGGTTCATTTTATACCGTGTTTTACTAGAATGAACTTTATTGAATCATAACTTATTTTGATGGTCACATATAATACATGTATTATTTATAATCTATATTTTGTTATCCAGAATTTAGCGAAGACTGGCGATACTTCCATGTTGGTCGTCACGTCTGCAATGGTCTTCAAATTGTGTCAAATCACTCCAAACTGCAGCGCTAGCAGCGAAGTGCAATCTCTGGCAAAGATTATCAAGGATCAGATTATCTCTGGATGCGGAGATAAATACGATCCAGCCAACGAAGAAAAAGTGAGACATTCACAATTTTTCCTTTTTAAATAATTGATTTGCAGCTCTATAGGGCAAATTAGTTCTAGGGCAAACTGCAATTCTTCACTGTAAAAATGTTATACCTTTAAAATATTGATTATTATTGTAATGGATTAATGAAATATCGACAACTATCGGCATTTAAAATATCTATACGGTTTCTTGACTTCGTTATTATCAAATATTGTATGATATATTTTTTCAGACACGGATAGCACTGCACGCAGTTGGTAACATGGGCAACGCCTATGGCGAAGACATTGTGGACACTCTGATGACCTGTGTCGACTCGGTGGCTGCCAGTACCGAATTGAGGGCTGATGCCATTTCCG
Organism: Coelogynopora nodosa; assembly: GCA_034780555.1. Taxonomy (NCBI): domain Eukaryota; kingdom Metazoa; phylum Platyhelminthes; order Proseriata; family Coelogynoporidae; genus Coelogynopora; species Coelogynopora nodosa. Next base: position 10,684 of record JAUZND010078335.1, on the reverse strand, counting down.
CTTTCCGACGTGTTGGTTGTTTCGACAATGGCTTTGTGAGCACTATTGGGAGGCTGTGTTTTTTGTTTTGTTGTTTCCTAAAGTTTTATAAATAAGTCTGCCAGTGTCGAGGTATAAATTCATAATGGGCTGATCCGAATTTAAGGCAGTTAACACTCGGTAACTACATTTAAAAATCTATATAAAAATTATGCAATAAGTGTTAATTTTTTATCGTTACTTTTGTTTATATGAAACATAGCATCTACCGAACTAATTATCATGATTTGATGTCTTTTTATGTAGATTACATTGTATAATGCAATCTGTCATATCTATTCAATATTTTAAATATATCTTCACTAATATAAATCAATTTATTCAATACATTCATGAAATCGAGAAGTAAATTTTTACGCGAGCGTACATTTTAAAGGTTAGCAGTTTATTATTTGGTTATTTTGACCATAAACTGACAGACATATTTCATTTATTTGTAATTTAAAAAATTTTGTCTAAGGGACTTTAGCAACAATAATTATCAACATGATATTTCGTTTTGTACATTTTAAAACAGTAGATTCTTACATATAAGTAATCAAAAATGCTTGCAAACTTTGTACCAAATCTTATGTTTCATTTAATCACAATTGTGTCATTAAATTAAAACAAGTTAATTTTAAAAATGGGGATAACACAGAAATCTTGACTTTTTCAGTCGCTTATAAAGAAATTTTCAGAAATTTTGAAAAATTAGTTAAAATTAGTTTCAAACAATTTAAGTGAAAACCCACTCAATGAAGAGTATTAATATTGAATTTCTGAAACTGCATTTTAAAAATCAATACAATAAAATCAATAATAATCATAGTAAGTTTGATTTATACAAACAATGGTGAAAACCCAACAATTCAAAAATATAAATTTGATCAAAAGTATTGAAACTCTCTGTAACTTTAATAATTTTGATTATTCAGAAAACGTTATCTAAATGACAGTAATAAATTTATCAAATTAGATACTTTCAATGAACAGGTTATGCAAGATAAGATTAATTTATATTAATATTAATTAATACTTTCATGTTACCATGCATTTCTTTAGACAGGTTAGCAACTAATGGAGACCCCTATAAACGTTGTTTAATAGTTATATGTATATATTATTAACATTATGTTAAATATTAAAAATAAATGTATGTATAAATCAAAATTGTTTATTCTATGTGACCACCCCCGTAGTTTCTTACACAATTATTGGCGGGATTCTTACAAGATTTCGCTGGATCCCGCCCAAGAAATACAAGATTCTTGCAGGATTATCCGATAATTTTTTTTATTGTGCATTCCTGTAATAATCTTAGCGGCATTTTTGCGGAAAAACAGGGGATATTTTTCTTGCACAATCCTGCTTTATTCTATAAACATGAAAACATAAGAATTTTACTCGTCAAAAATATTGCAAGAATCTTTCCTGTTTTTTCAGGAAAAATTAGTTGAAGTGTTTCGAAACGAAGATGACACACTGTATTCAACTGAACTCCGAATCAAGGCCTACCTGGCAATCGTGCCGTGTGTTGACAAAGAGAAAGGCACCTTTACAAATGAGAATAGGAAGCGAAATTTCCAGTACATGTTCGAGTCGCTCAAAGCAAAGGATAAACAGGTAAACAGGCATTTTTGTGACTTGTGTGTCTGTTGTAAATGTTGTTGAGACGATTGTATAAAATGAGCCAGCTTTAAAGCTTTAAATTGTTTATCCAAAGTAGTGGATATAATTTCTTTCCTATATCAATGTAGAAACTCGTTCAACTGCATGAGTCATCCTAATGGTGTGAACTTATCAATGAAACATACAATCGTTTTAAATAAAAATATTGGCTGTCAGTATGTAACCTTGAATATGCCTATACAGTTTCGTATTCTCAATTAAATCGATAATGTAAAAACTGCTTTTTGTTATAATAATTTATTAAATTCATTGAATTCCTTTTTTAAAATTCTTAATAACTAATAAATATCGTAACAAAAATTAACACGTACGTGTAGATAGATATCTAATTCAGAAATACACATTATTTTATACTGCTTGGCTTATGCCCTAATATTAATATTAAAAAATCAAAGTTTAAATCACTCATTTGCAATAGCACTGCAGAGCCGGTGACCCATCTTGCGCGCTCGACAGTGTCAGGCTAATGGGTCTAAACAAAAATTTGTGTTCTTAACATTGATTGTTCATCGACCCCCCCCCCTCTTCTCCAGGTGGGCTCCTTCGTCTACTCGCACCTCAAGAGTCTCGCGGCCAGCTCCGATCCCTTCCAAGCCGGTATCAAGGCCGTCGTACGCGCCCGCAGTTTGGACCGTCTCAGAGACAAATTCGACCTCGACTTCCGCTCTTACTCGCGCCACTACGAGCAGACCTTCTTCAGCTCCGGGCTGAACTCGGGCGGCCGGGTGGAGGCCGAGGTGATCATGGCGCCCGACTCCTACCTGCCCCGCGCCTCCATGGTGAACCTCACTGTGGACCTGTTCGGTCGGCGGATAAACCTGGTTGACTTCGAGCTGCGGTTGAAGGTAGGCGAGGGGGGGGGGTGATTGATTAAGAAGTTGAGAAGATAGCTTTGTTGGGGAAAGTATGGAATTTTATTGAGTAATTTGCAGACCTGGAAAATGCAAGAATTTGTTTAATGTTTTCTAAAAAGTCACTGAAAACGCGTGGAATTCTTTCAATCTCTATTTAATAAAAAAGGGTTGTATTTAATGAAATATTTATCCTATTAAAAAAAGGTTGTGTTTCTTTCTAACAAATTTTCCTGAAAATAAAGATGTCGTTTTCACTTTTGATTGTTGACTCATTTAATTATTTTTTTCAGTTTATAAAATAGATCTAATCATAACTACTATATAACAACTAGGTAGAAAATTATTTTCTTTGGTATAGTGGCAGATCAATAAATACTTTAACCAATAATTAAGGAAACATCTATATCCATTAGTGATACAATTAGACATATTCAGTGTTGCTACGGTCCTGAAATGTCCTGGAATGTTTTGAAATGTCCTGCATGGAATTTGAAAACTTTCTGGAAATGTCCTGACATTTTTTGTCCTTGAATTGTTTAAATTAATGACTAATTGGTGTGATATCGTTTATTTTGGATTGGAAGAAGCAAGGAAGGGGATAAATAATATGTTTTTCAGAATGAAAAAACAATTGTTGACATTTTTTTAGCTCTTGGCGCGAATTTGATTATCGACCTGTCTATAATTTAATATAAACTTTTAATGAAGTAGTATATATTTATATATATATTTATATATATATATTTATATTACATACTATTATATATTATTTAGTTACAGGCCCTCCATTCGAGGTCCAGAATTATAATTTTTTTGGAGAGTGGCAACATTGCATGTCTTTAAAACAGCCAATGAGTCATTACTTGAAATGTCCGACGGAACACTGATATTATATTTGTATATCTGGATCATTCAATTGTTTATGAAGTATTGTAAATGACTTGATTTTTCATGGTTTCTCTCACTCAGTAATAACTAATAAGAGGAGTACTACTTATAAATAGTTATTGATTAAATCATTAAAACAATTCTAAATTAAAAGCTACAATATAAACTTTCCATTTATAACGGAATTTTAAAACTTTTTTTTTTAATATTCAGCATTACGTCTTGTTCATAACAGATATATTATGTTTAGATATTATATGCCCAAATGCGTAATATTATCATATAATATTAAATTATTTTAAAATATCTGTTATTTTGGACAATAATAAAACGAATTTTATAGTTCCTCGATGTAATAATTATTGAATCATAGAAAACGATTTTTTTCTTTTTGAATTAAAATAAATTGGATAATTTAATAAAGCGAATTCAAAATTAATTTGTCTCATAGAAATTGAAAGTTTCAAAAAAAACATTTAAGATTTCAAAAATGGTTACCAGTCCAGAATCCCTTTGTTCATAATCTATTAGTATATATATATATAATTGTTATTTAAGCTGAGATATAACATCAAGCTTTTGTAAATTATTGCAGGAGCAGCTGAGTTTAAATGTCAAAGTGCGAAGCGCGTGTATACTCGAATTTCTTGTATGTCTTGTAATGCACGTTAAATGATCATTCCAGTTGAGGTCTGAAATAAAGGTTAATTCGAAAAGGTTGAGTGATTTGATATCTTCAGCATTGAGAACAGAGAAACTATGTAGGCCATGGTATAGGTGACAAGGTCGTTTTTTAAATTTTTCTGTTGTTGAAAATTCAGTTTTAATTCTCGCCAACTCTGCAGGGGCTCGAGGAGCTGGTCGACTCGATCTGGAAGATGGACTTCGAAAGGTTTTCCCGCCAGACCGGTGCTGCCTCTGCGACCGCCGGGGGGAGCAGGAAGAGGCGCGTCAGGAGGAGTGCGGTGCCTTACAGTGACGAGGCGTTGACTCAGTTTGATGAGGCAGTGAGTGACGTGTCTGTGTGCGCCTATGCGACGTGTTTATCACGTTTTTTTATTCTACTTTTTTTAATGTAGACGGTATTAAACTGCTGAAGAAGATTTTAGATGTAACATAATATTATTGTGTTAAATCAAAATGTAAATCTTTCATTTATTTAATTATCCTTATTTGTAGAGCACCAACGTGCAGATCAAAATCAAAATTATTGTATGTTTTTCTAGAACAAATTTTCAAGGTAGAAAAGCTGTCTACAAAATCTACAGATTTTAAACTGATCATATTATCTAGCTCGCAAAAGACACTCTTATCTTCTTTTTTGCTTCGTTTAATGAATTAAAAAATGTTTTTCCGAAAAATATTAAACTGCTGCTTACAATAAATATTCCTGTTTTCGTCATGCTGCGAAGTAATGTTATAAATTATATCCGATCAATTTAATAATATTTCTATTTTTATCATGTCTATTTTTAAGCGCATCGAAAATCATATATGTGAACACTTTTTCAGAAACTCTTAATATTTACTCATTAGTGGTATTTGTAAAACAGAATAATAAAAAAATATATATTTTCGCAAAATAATTTTACGCATATTTTCGTCATGGTTAATTGCAATATATATTTTGTAAAGCGAATAAATCTATAAGAATAATTATTGTTTTAACTTGTCCAATTACCGTCCCTAATTATTCCGTTTTCCAACTACTATTGCCATCGGCCACACACCATGCGCAGGTCAAGTCCAAACTGAGGCTCGGCCAGTCGAAGCCCTCCATCTCCCTGACCACCCGCTACTTCGGCAACGAGGTGTACTACCGCTCCGAGGTGAACCCGATGGACGGTCTGCGGGCCCTCCTCGCCCAGTACTCCCGACTCACCGGCCCCTCCGGGCTCCAGCTCCAGTACGGTCGGGCCGCCGTGCTCGCCGAGATCGGCATAGAAACGGCCACCGTCTCGGGTATTCCGCTCCAGTTCACCTTGGATCTGGTGACGGCACTGCAGGTGCGGGTGGGCGGTCGCCTCAACCCCGGATATGTCACTGTGGAGGCGAGTCCCAGGTGAGCGCTCTGATGCTGCAGGTTACCATGGTGATGATGACGTGGAGGTAGACTGTAAATAGGGATGGTTAAGGAGGGATGTTTTCCGGATGGTAAAAAGATAGAGATAATAATTCTCTTGGTTAAATTAAAAAAAAATATGTTGTTAATGTTTGTGCTTTTTCTACCACTTTCACTTGATTTGTTTAAAATAGACGTTGCAACAATATAGTTAAGGGTTACTGCTATCGCAAAAGGTTATAACAAAACAGAGTATAGTTAGTAATGTGAATATACTTTTCGTCAATTATAGGAATTATTAAGTCTTAATAAATAAGATAATTTAAGACATTAGACTCTCAATATAAATTTAATTATGAAGAATAATATGTTACAATTTTGCTCGTTTCAAACTGCTGTTTATGTAGTTTCTTATAAATAAAAAAGCGAATAAAATTGTCACTATTTTTAATTAGATAATATTAAAGGCCGTTTCATGATAATTATTTTTTGATTAGAAACAAATTGTAAACTTAAATTCAGTGTCATGATTGGATAAAATAAAAATAATCAAATGTCACCTTTCTAACAGGATAACATTATATAATTCGGATTTAAAATCTCGAAAAAACGACCTCTCCACATAACATCGGCGTCTGCATCATTATTGAAATATTAAAATACACAATTGAAAATCCTACTATATTACGTCGTCCAAAATTATAAATCCTAATGTTATTCTTCATCGCCAACTCATCCTTCGCTTGTTATTCTGATTCTGATTCTTTAATTATGCCTTTAAACCCTCCCCGGCCTCAGTGTTGCCGTTCAAGCTGTGGGCCGGTTTCGGTTGAGTGCAAAGGAAGCGATGATCGGGGTGCAGATGACGATGGACAGTCTGACGGACCATCGGTTCTCCGGCTCAGTCAAGTCCATCAGGGGGAGTGACAGTGGATCTCTGGAGTTTGTAGCGGACCCAGTGGACGCAGAGCAGAAACTGGTCAGCCTTGAGTGAGTTGGCTTATTGCATCTTTGTCAGCTGCAGATCACAATATAAAGAACAACAGAAATCTTGCACAACCGTTTTTTCAGAGGGAGTAAATTCCACTTTGATCCCCCTCTCTCCTCTCCCCCTTTTCCTCCCCTACCCCCTTTTTTCTCTATTTCATGCTCCTTTGACTCTGGAAGCCCCTCCCCACCAGGTTTACATTTCTAAATAATTCATTGGACCCCAGTGAATTATTTAAAATGGCAAAATTTCCTGCCTTCTTCACCGTATATATCTTTATCAAATTAATCTTATTTGTTTAATTAATTTTACCTAAACACAATTGGACTAAAAAACTAGAAATATTAAAATACGCATATGAAAGATTCGATCTCATAGAAAAATATTTTTGATCAATATAAATAAATATTATATCGAAAAATTTAAATAATATTATCAAGTAACCAATATGAACATCTTAGGGGAATTTAGCACGAATGATAAATAAAAATTATATGTTGACACATTATAACGATTAGAATGCAACTTTTTAACTTTTTAAACACTATAAATTCCCTTAATCTTCAAATTCAGTATATACTATTGATACAGGTGTTCTTGAACAATACGATTCGATAGCTGCACACATAATTTAATATCCATAAAATTGGATTATTATTGACCATTTGATTATCACCTTTCCACCTTCCAGTGCAAAGATCGGCATCATTTCATACCAGGGAACTATGAATCAAAAAGGCAAAGGGAGCCGTGTCGCTAAACAATTCTGTACAAGCAAAGTCCTAATGGACAAGTTCGACCTTCAGACCTGCCTCAATTACTCCTTTCCGAGAAACGCTGTGGCCACTAATGAGACCAACATTATCTATAAGAGCTTCCCGTTCGCTGGTAAGACATAAGACACTGTGCATGGCAGGCACTACGTAGCAGCTGCATGAGTTGGCACCCTCTCCCCATGTTGAATTGAATAATGTTTTAATAATAATTACTTTAATGTTCTTACTTTAAGTAAAAATAACTTTTAAATTAACAAAATTTAACAGGAAATATATAGCGCAAAATGGTGTATAGTATTTACAATATGTTTGGAAAACAATTATCGATTAAAAAATTAAGCACAGCATGAAATAAACAATAAGACTAGGACAGCTGGTGCACCAACCAGATAATATAGGGTCGATTGATTTTATGTTTAGCGATGGCAATATCATGTTTTACTTCTTATTAGTTGATCATTAAATTGAAAATTTATTTTAAATCTAATATTTAATTTTCACTAGCTTTAAGTTCCATGCAAATTATATCCGACTTTTAGATCAGTTGTTGCAGTACAGTCTAATTTAAAAAAAATTGTGCAGCTTAATTTTTAAATATTATGACAGCAACTTTTTTTGATTATGACACTATAATATTGTATATTTTCATGATAATTAGTTAAGAATGATTAAGCAATGGATTTTAAAATAATTGTTAGTCAAAAGTAAATAAGAATATTTTGCATGAGGAATGTCGAACAACATAAACGTTACACAGTGTGTCAGAGGTGGGAAATGTGCAAATTAATGAGGTACCAATACAATATTTAACAAACACTTTATTAATATTGATTAAAAGAACAACATTTGCAATTCAAACAAAAAAGTCAGTATGTTATTGATTTATTTTTAAATATTATAATATCATTTTATTCATTACTATAAAATAGCATAATTCTATTAAACGCTCTACTAAAAACATACTTTCTCAAGTATATTGTAACTATATTATATACTACGATGTTCTTGTACGTTCGTATTTTTCACTTTTTGATATATTTTTGAAAAGTACTTTTCACACACATTTAAATTTACGGGGGTTGGCGAAGTAGGTGGAGGGGAATGGGGCGGCCCCGCACCCCCATTTTTTTTAATGAGCGTATTTGCTTTGGGGGCCTACTTTTTATTCAGGGGGCGTTATTTCTGACAGTGACTCATGTACAATACCTATAGTGTGCCTATACCTATGTTGTACTTCATTATTGAACTTGTATACATAATATATACCAAATACATTAATTTTATAGTTACAATAATTAAATACGTGTTGGTAGCATTGATAAATTTTACATTCTGAAATTTTAGTTGAAAGGTTTTTCAAATCGCTCCAAACCGCTCCGCCGCGGTTTGAAATAAATAAAATAAAAATATAAATTTTTATTTTGGTAATCCTTTACTTTGCGTTCATAATATTATATCATGTCATTAAACAATGCGCGCTGTCAGAATCACTGTTGATCTGGACAACAATGTGTTAAATAATATCTCACATTTGCTACAGAGGTTCAGTCTCACTGCCCTGTATGCTGCTCTACATCGCACACTCCAGCTAGCCCCAACAGCTGCATGGTCAGTTTGTCTGACGCCCCCTCCCCTTCCCTTCAGGCCCCACCAAACTGGAGATCAAGCTGGCCCGTCACTCCGGCCTCAACCTGGCCTACGCCTTCAAGCGCACCCAGGGTAGCTACATTCCCCGACTGTTCCGTGTGGCGCTAGGCAACAACAGGAACAACGAGTCCCTGCTGGTCCACTTCGAGCACGAGAGGCAGGACAAGGACTCCCTCACCTCGGCCTTCAGGCTCAGGGGTTTCGGAGGGTCCTATGAGTTGGCGGGTATGGCCTGCTTTTAATATTTCAAGACGTGATATTTGTGAAACCAGAGTTTAGGGTACTAAATTATGAAATCGCAAAACTAAAGAAGTCCATCAAACATAATTAATTAATCGAAATGAATACAGATTACTCCCAGGAAGAGATGAACATGTATCGAACAGTATATTGTTCATTAGCTGTTACCAATATCTTCTGAAATGCCTCACCACCACTGGAACGGTACGTGTTGTTTGCGCACGCGGTCTGCTAGCTATGATATATAAATCAAAATTTATCGTAACAGTAAATATTTAAACTATTTTCCAATTTATGATGATAAAATATTAAATAATCTTTTATATATCTCTTTCTGATTGTCTCAGTTTTGTCTATTATTGTAGTAATTATTTCAAAACGTAGAATTTAAAAATTATGTTAGCTTTGTTGTTCCATTGATTAGGAATTCTTTGTTATAATGAATAGTGATTTAAAATGAAAGAAATGAATAAAGCATACTCCAATTTTAAAATATCTTTCTACCAGCGTTCAATATTTTATTTAATTGGATAATTTGTTCTTTCAAACGATTTTTTGTTTTGATTGTGTATTTTTTATTCTTTTATTATTTTAACAACTTAATTTTGATTAGATTTATTGAATTTATTGTTAAATTTATTGAATTTGCTCTATCATTAATAAATTTGTTATCGATTAGTACTTATATTATATATAATTTTTATGTAGACTTAGACCATTACAATACCATAATTGGTAAGTTGAAATACCAATAAGTTCAATTATATACAATGATATACTCCAATCATTTTTATTTTCTTTCGTAATCCTACTTTCCTTGTTGCATTCATGTTTTTATAAATATGAAAAAGATCGTCAAATACATTTTGTTGCAATTTAATTATTCTAGAAAATCGTATCTTACACATAATACACATAATAGTATAATATGTAGTGTATTTAGATATGTATATACAAAAATATATCTAGATGTACTTTACAAATTTTCAGTTAGCACATTTTTGCATTTTATTTACAAATAATGTCTTAAAAATACTACTTACAATATCCACGAATTTGAATTTTTGTCATGGACTAAACTGCGTATATATATATTGGTCTCATATCTCAACATAATCCTTGAAAAAGACGACGAAGAGCCTTTTCAGTCGAAACTATAAAATATTATGTGAAATTATATCAAATTTTTGGCTATATAGAATAGATGATATTTTATTAAAAATAAAGTGTATAAATAACAGAAAATATTGGTACAGAAATCTTACAAAAAATACCGGAATTCAGGTCTCATGAGACAGGGGTTTTCGAGGTTAGCGAAAACCCTCGAAAATCACTATATTTAAAAACCACCCTTAAAAAACTTCAAATATAATGTAGCTGTAAAAAATAGAAAACAAAGCCTTGCTACTTAGTTATTAAAATAAAACGTAATATTTCGTTGAAAAACAACCTCTTCAGACGAAGTAAGAATACAGACTGCCGAGAAACGAGCAAAGGAAGTATGATATATAATTATACA
>JAUZND010078324.1:0-16300 GCA_034780555.1 Coelogynopora nodosa | reverse complement strand
CCGACCAGTTATTTATTCAGTCGCACTTGCAGGGGGAATTACACGCCCAGTAGGCCTGTGTATATAATAAATCTATTGATATACGGGATATATATATGTAGGAAAAATTCACGGTACAACAATTTGATTTGAAAAAAGTTAGTTCCCCCCAATCTCGACTTGTCTTTTTCGGTGTTGTTTCGCATAATCAAAGTTCCGTGTATTATATATATGTGACAAAATGATAAACTTTACTTGCGCTAGAAGTATATTTCCTTGTATCAAATCCGATGTGACATTTAGGTTTTTACTGTATATAGGCCAGCATGCCTTGTAAAGGACATATTTTGTACCCTATATTGTCATTATACATTATCTCTGTATTCGTGCATGTTTGACTAAAAGTAAACAACCTTGTTTTAAAAAATGAATAGTCATAACATCATTTTCTTATTTGTATTATATCTTGTCGGACAATGCTAAACAAGTTTATGTTTATTAGGACCGCTGGTAAGTCACGAAAATATTTCGATAACATGTAAAAATTACATATTAAATGTCAGCATGACATTTTCTTAAATCAGAGAGATTGTCGTCCATCACTTTTAACTGTATATTGTACATAGATTAGATAATATGTGTTGTGAACATATACCTGTACATATGGGTGTACGTGCTTTGAATGTATGTTGTCATAACAATTTTGTTAAAAGTTATGTTAAACATTAAATCAGCTTAAAACTATCGAGATGCAGAACTTTGGCTGCCGCTAAATTAAAATAGGTGTTTTGTGCCTTCAGTGTCAAATTTTATTCATAAACTATTGTTTAAAAAAAACAATTATTTGAAACAAAAACTCGTATAGCTAATCATGGGCGTTGGTCACATTGTGTAATATTTACAAAATATGGGAATATACACTGTTACGACTTTATTTAAAAATGAATGATAATGAATAGCGAGATATGTCAAAATGCAGTATTCAGAACTATTAGTAAGATTTATAAAGTTGGAAAGTAAACATCTGGTAGTACTACATAGTATACTAATGTTAATACTACATTACATCGTATGACCGACTATGTAATTAAATATTATACCCGAAGAGTCTCAATAAATGTTAGCATAAAATCTCATAAAAATGCTTCATTTAACAATCGTACCATCTTTTTACAAAATCGTTTAAAAACTGTTTTACGATTGAATAATAAAAGAACAAATTTTAAAGTATTGAAATTATTAAAAATATTTGTTTTCAATTATTTTTACTATCGGGTAAATCCAGCGTAACAGACAGACGCCATTTTGAAGGTAAAAATGATTTGTATATACTATCAAGACGATTTATTATTTGACTCCGTAATACATTTTTTGTGAAAGCTTAGGTTGTAGTAGGCTAAATTATAATTTAATATATTTTTAAACATCACGGATTCTCTATTTTCTATATATTCCAAAAATAATGCATATAACTTACATAATGTACGTGAAATTGTCTTTTCAAAAAAAATCTGTTTAGCATGCATCTTCACGTTAATGGGTAAAATAAATTCAAATAATTAAACTTCAATATGTTGTTTACTATAAATTATAACTAATATAGTTAAACAACCAAAATAATTTTTTATAAAATTGTATGAGAAATTATGGATTTACCCTATCTTAAAAACTACCCTTATTTTTTATGTAATATAATGTTATAATTTAATCGGTTAATTAATCTGACTTCATATCATTTTATAATAAATAATCTGTTGGAGTTGTAATTAAAGAAATAGGCCTACGTTCAGCTTATATTGCATTAACATATAGGAATATCAATAATTCATGTTAGCAACATATTTTATATGTGGTTAAGAAGTCAATTAGAAAAGGATATTATTTTCATACTTCAAACATACTATGATTTGTATACATGTTTCAAATAAGAATATTAAGTAGGATTTCACTGAAATATTAATTTTCTAGCTTTACTGCAAACTGTTTTCAAAAATATATAAATAATGCCGATTTTTTGTTTTTGCTTAAAGTACTATTTATTATAGTAATATATAAATAATATATAATATGTAAAAATGTTATTTAAATTAAGTTAGAACGTTTCAATACAATCTGTATCAAACATCTTTATAAATTAATAAGCAGAATATATATATATATATAAAGTTAAAATAATATATTGATTAAATAAAAAAAAATTAAATAACTACATTTTAAAATATTGTTGGTTTTCTATCTATCTATCTATATTGATGTTTTTCGGTGTAATTTCTTTATTTAAATATTTTAAACCTTTTCTAAATAAACGTTATTGAGTGTTAACTTACCCGACGTTCTGGTCATTGTAGGGCCTACGTGTTTCTGGCACTCAGATAGTTAACTTATTCATATTTTTTTAAATGTTTAAATAAATACAATAAAGACAATAGTTGATTTTTAGAACTAGAAAAGTAGAGAGATTACTGATTATTGATGATTCAAATTGAGTAATGTACTGTTTACATTGGAGCTTTCACAAGGGTATTCACTAAACACCCAATAGGTCAAAAAAACAAACATCTTATTCTTCACACTTATTTTAATAGCTTCAGAAGTCCACATTTCTATAATGATTCCCTTTTGATGAACTTAACATCTTTTCAATAAAAAAAAAATAATTGCTGGTTTTTAATGATAGTTTTTTTGATGTGATTCATTCCAAAAGTGTTTTTCAGTGGCTTAATATATCATGGTTCCTGATTTAGATAAATATGATATACATTGCCTATATTGCATAATATTGTTCATGCGATATTAAACGTATGATCTCAAATGATTCTATTGAGACCCCTCTTTGGTAGTTCTAGAGGTATCTGTGCCCTGGAGTGCTATAGGATTACACTGTTTGAGCGATCAAACTAATATTTTGCACCTTAAATATAACTAAAATGCATTTTATTACAATTACGTCATACATTGTTCAATCGGCAAATCGTTTTTTTAGTAAGATGAGAACAATTGCAACATCGATAAACATCATTGTTAAGAACGGACATAGAAATTTTCGAAATTATTCGAAGCATATATTTTTTTAAATATTTGTGAAAAGCGTTTTTCGATTTTTTTATTAAAGATGACTGACTCAAAATCGATAATAGATTATAAACGCAAAGGACTACATCAATTTAGGCCACTGATTCTGAAGCACATATTATAAATAGCTTTTACATTATAAAATGGGTTAAGACGCCTATAATATTAACCTTAGCATGTGTTATTTATGTTCTAACACCTCTATAAGCTTCTATTATGATAGTATCGTAACGTATAGGCGTTCAACTGAAAATTCTGTGGATACGTATTTTATGTTTGTGGGGTTTTTTTGAATCGTACATATATAAATCAATATTTTATAGCAACAAAAAATCGGTGAAACTAATGTTTGACATCACCTTTCAAACGCGAATTATTTTGTTCTGTTACTTGAGGTTTGATTTAGTTTTATATAAGGCGAAAGTGTATATTTATAGGCCTTACAATCGTATTCCCATAATAAGACATAATGTTACAAATTTAATCTACAATTTGAAAGACGACATTTTACGATGAGATGCATACTGTTATTGTTGATTGTAAAATTTAACGATTTTATATAATTAAGTTTTTACACTTTTTAATAAGGTATGTATTTATTTAACTATATGTCTCTCTTAAATTATTGAGACAGTAGTTTAAACATTGTAAAGTGAAAATTAATATGAATAATGTTATCTATAAAACATAACTTTTTCTAATGCATAGATGATTAAAAAATCAGAGCATTTAGTTTAAAACCTGAAACAAATATTTAATGTAAAAATAGTAATTCTCAATATATAATAAATCATTAATTAAAATTAAATTGAAGTATGTACTGGACTCGGTTATGCAAACGAATATTACATGCATATTGATGGTGAAATATCGCACGAATAAGAGAAAGAAACAATGAATATAAGGCATAGCACAGGAGTAAGTCTTTGAAATTGAATATGTACATTTCCATATTCCATCGATCGCTTAATAAATTTCTTTGTAAGAAACAATTCTACGTTTTCTAATTTCAGGAAAATTGTCACACATTATGTTATGTATGAGTAATTTGAAATGTTTTCAAATAGGGTATACCGTGTCACAATAATGACACCATTTTCTCAAAAAGCATAATGCAAAGAAAATATTCGATAGATTGTATTCTATATACTGACACATTTATTTTACTCGATAATGTGTAATGATATTGACATTAATCAATTAATATCTAATACAAGTTTTCTCAAAAAAAATTTGAGAAAGCATTTTGAGTTACTATATTTGCTTTATTATGGGATTTAATCAATACTTACATTTTTTTAATGAAATAATTATTTTAATAAAAATATCACAGAATTTGCTAAACCTTTTTTCTTTTCATAAATGTATAATTGATGAATATGAACGTATATTATAATATACAATTGTTTAATGATGGAACTTTTTATATTTATAAATTATTTATTCCAGTTTGCCTTTAGATTTTTTAACAAAATTTATTGTATAAACTTTATTGTGTGCTTTCTGATATTCGTATGATATTTTTAGTTTTTATGGGATGCCTATTAATTGATTATCTATTAAATGCTTTACAATTATGTAAAAAAGTTTTCAAACTTAAAGGCTTGTTATACAAATTATTGTTAAACATGTTATAAACTTGTCAGGCACGATCATAATTTTTTAGAGTATCAACACTTCATAAACTAATCTAAAAAGGCTGACATTTTTTATTTTAAACATATAATTTAATAATTAATTTAAATAATTAAAACTTTTTTTGATTTTTTGATTTTCTGTAGTGTTATAATATTAATAATTATATATTTCTATAGCGCTAAAATCTTGTACACACCGTCTTCAGCGCTAAAATGTTATAGTGGAATGTGGATGATTTAATGATCAGGGAAAGAGTTAACAAACTTTAATATTAATATTTAATATATTTGTGGATTATTATTATATTTATTAAGAAGATAAAGTCATTGTTGAGTATTTGGGGCACAGATAAAATCAAATGTAGATTCCTATTACAATTATGGCCTATGCCAATCGGGACATGTGTAATTTTTACAAATATTTTTGATAGAAAATGCACTCGGCACCGAGAAAATAATGAGAACATTCATAATAATTGGCACGACTCATAAATTCTATTACACAATTAGTTTAGGCGCCAGACAAGAATACTGACTATAAAGATTTATTTCACTATGAACCAGCAATGTCTGTATGCTAAGTGCGTGTATAAATCATGTTATATATAATAAGTCTTAATTTTTTAATTATATGTTATCCCAAAAAAATTTAAGGCAGGTGAACAAATCGAAGCAGATGATGGCCCGTTTAGTGTCTTGTCGGGACTCGGGACTTTGTCCTTCAAATCGGGATTGCCGCGCGCCTAAATGGGGAAGGTTGGACAGTCTGAGTCAACTATTATTCGTCGACAATAGCATAATCGACAAGATCCGAAATCTCTTTCTATTTTTCTAAACAAATTAAAAAATTATTTGCCCCTAATTTTCTTATAAAAAAAGATTAGTCACAAATGACAAAAGATAAATAATCGAAATACATTAATTTATACAATTGACTTTCAGAAATTAACCTATATGGGAATGATAGTTAAATACAATATTTAAGGAATCGTTTTCCAATAACCGATAATATAATGACTGAAATGTTATTGAACTGATGTTAATTATTTTCTGAATGTGACCAATTTCCCCTATTCCAATATGGTGACTTTGATGTTGGATGGTCAGCATGTCTTACTATAAGTGTTAAAACACAGTCTTAAAATCTTTATCACCTCAAAATCATTATTATTAGGATAGATGCAACTTCTCTAATTTTTTTTCTTTATTTGTGTTATGACGAGATTTGAGCTTCTAATCTGTCATATGTTTCAACTATGTATGTAAAAATGGACTTCGAGTATCACTATGATAGATGACACTCTTTCAAATTTGTTACCTGTTTTAATTAGTTTAAATCATTTTGGGTATTGTTGACCATTCATGTTATATGATGTTCTTAGAGTCCTTTAGAATCGCTTTAACTTTTATTACATTATTTGTATCCCTTGACTTATAATAATAATAATAATACAGTTAGCAGTGTAAAATTACGCTTTTTAAAAACGTTGTAATGAGATGAACACACATCTTATACAATAATTCAGTAAAACCTTTTACTGTATATTGAAAAAAAAAGTTTAAATTGGCGACGCAGAACAAATGAAAAGAAATGACCGCTAAAATAGAAAAGAGTGAGCCTTCTGTATCTTCTTCTCCCCTATTCTTTGCGACTAATCGTGACAGTCTCGCCTGGGGACAGAAGTCGCCTACTGCGCGAGCCGTCGTTGAGCTCCAACACCTCGGCAGGGTCGGCCTGGGCACGCCGTAAAGCTGTCCTCAACTCCTTCCGAATGAAGAGTGTCGCCGGCGAGGACAGCGGCATTATGTCCCCGATTGGCAGCAGTCGTCTGGACGACTCGCCAGGATCACCTGAAGCAGCGCAACCAGTTGGAAGCGGCAAAAACCCGGATAACAAGGACAGGCCGTGTTAGTTTGTTGTTGCCTATTACATTATTTTATATTACCGTATTACGTCATTTGTTTTGAGTTTTGGATATTTTGTAGTTTACAACTAAATAGTTTACAAGTTGACGGTGGAGTAGAAGTGTTTTAAGTTTATTAATGATAGATATATGTGATTTGTTATATATTGGCCAGTTTTTTGTTACTATCTAGGTAAAATAAAAAAATAACAACTATTAGTAATAGAGGCATATATTTATTAAAAAAAACTATAGCGTTTAATAATAAATATTAGTTGACATGTATGGTTGACATTATAATTTATCATTATCATAGTATACTCTGAGCGATTATTCCACATGAAATATTCCATCTTCACCTCAAACCATGCGTTTTTCCACACATTGTTTTCCTGAAATTTTTTTTACTACAAGGCCGTAACACATGGTCCGAATGGGCCATCGCGGGTCACTTTAAATATAAATCTATTTAAAAATAATAGGTTTTAGTGCGAAAATATAATAAAATCTACATAGGTAAAGGGGCAAGGGTTAGGCCAAAAAGGGTTAGGCATACAAAAATTATCTTTGGTATAAGTCGAACTGTGAGTGTCTAATAATTGTTTTCATAGTAGCTATCATTAAAAAGACAGTCACCTGTAAACAATAGGGCCTGCCTAAATTACTATAACCACCACACGGGATGGAGCGCCGGGCACCGAAAAATTAATGTCAGTTCTCACTAAGGGTTACGCGAGAACATATTACGTACGTAATGTTATGGCCCTTTAGAGATATGTCTATCTATATGAAGAGACCATGCACTATACATTGTCTTCGTTCTTTGTGTAAATTTATATGCAACTAATGTTTTAGTATAGTAGTAAAGAGGCGTTCTACCTTACTTGTTCCTTTTTGTTCCAACTTTTACTGTTTTTATTTCTTAAATTCAATTATTTATACATATTTCAAAACAGTCATTTCATTTGTTATTAAATATCCTTAATAATAAAAAAAATGATTTTAATCGATATTTCGATTTTTATATATTTAAGTATCTATTATTATAAAATATTATTATATCACTACTTATCTATTAGCTATGCGTGTTTGTATTGAAATAATTATTTCGTCGCGTGGCGTCGCAGAAAAAAATGGATAATTTCAACTTCTATTTTGTCGCGTCGCGTCGTGCTCTGTGTGAATAGGCTCAATAAAATGAATGTAATCAACTTTTTGCGGCACGTAGCGTCGCACTTGGTGGGCATAGGCCTTAAAGAAAGAGGGTCGGCCCACATTAACAAGTAGTCCAAAATTGACATTATCTTCCATGTATTTAGTGGTATTATACCACTAAAATTGCTCATTACTATAAAATATAATTTCTATTTAAATCTAAATAGGCACTACAAAATTAAACCACAGTCACTATCTCATAGTTTCATAAACTACAGATTTTTGTTGTTTATACCAATGTTTGTCTTCAACAAATATAGCGGATGCTACACACTTGACTGCTTTATACATGATGTGCTAACATTTCGTAGTGTTGATAATTCTACTACTCCCATATTCCACATAGAATTGAGAGTAACTTTTTTTATCATATTACCTACTACAGAGATTACTAACAGAGTTTATACTCATACTTTTTTTTAATTTACTTAATTGATAAATACGTGCTCTAAACAGTTTTTTACTCATTTATTCTGTGTTTTGTAAAATTAAATTATGTTACCTTGAATATGTTTTTGGAAACAAAATATGGATTGCTTTTTAAATATTTAATAATGTAACAAGTCTAAATATAAATCAATGTATACATCTAAATATGTTAGCGCTAGTGAATTATTAAAAAATATTCTAAAAAAACAAAATAAACAAAATATAATCTATTTTAAGCAGTTATAAGTTGACTTCAATTGATTGGTTGGTTTCATACCTAGACACACCAATTTGATTTTTGCATTTCTTTATTAATTTAGCAAATAATTTATTAATATTGTTTACATTTTTTTGAGATGCTTATCATATATCTATATAATTTTAGGTTCTAATTAAATAGTAATGGTATAACATGTCCAAATACTGTATTGATAAATATGTAATTAAATTAAACAACATAAATAAATGAAAAATATATCTATTTGATATAAAAATAAAAATAACATAATCTTTGACATCAAAACCAAAAAATATAATGAGAAAATAGCGTCAATAATTATTTTTAAGGCAACCTACACTATATTTTTAGTTTTAAATCAGTCCACAATTACACTTATAAGAAAAAACTCTCTGTATTGACAAGTGACAACAAACTATCATAATTGTATTGGTTTATTACACTTATAAACAAATATAGTATAACAGTTTATTAAACAAGTGGGACACTATTAAATTAAAATACAAAGTTGTAAAATAATAGTTTTCTACATAACCGCTGATTTCAAAATACATTTGTTTTCTTTTTTCAGCATTTTTGATTCAACGACAATTTTTCGCCAAATTAAAAGGTTAGCCATTAATTTCATTATGATTAAAATATGTCAATGCATATTGTCTCAATATTATATTTTGATATATTTATATATATAGTGTACAACTATAATTTGTTCTAAATTATAAATTGTAATATAATACAAGAATTCATTTTGTATATAGTATTACCTTTTATTTACCTTTTAACATATATTCACCAATTTTCTTGTGTTCTCGTGTGTTCTCAGGTCTTTCACATGAAACATTTATATGTTCGTCATCAATTGCACACCTTGATATCTACCTCATACCTTTCTCCCTTTAGCCGTTTCCTTGCATCCGGGACGAAATAAGCTCGACTCTCGCATGAAGAGCTTCTCAATGGACAGTCCCGAGTGTCGTACTGGTGACGCCACCAAGGAGGGGAGGATCAGCACGGACTCGAAGCGGAAGAGCACCTCGTTTACCAATACTAACTTCATTGAAAGTCCGGGTAAATTGGATATACATTTATATATATATACTGCGCATGAATTTTGTTATATTACGTATCGTAATTCTGATGCATAATGATGCAGGTTTATGGGTAGTATACTTTGCATACTATGTTTCTAAAGTATATTTTAAATATAACATATAAAAATTAAAATTAATCATTTAATCAAAATTAAAACATTGCCGTTACAATTTTAGTTCAGTGGAATCGTGTCAGACCATGTTTTTGCAGTATAGTCAATTTTATTGCAGTTTCTGTAACTCCCACGTATACTCACTTTGACTCCTCTGGGTATATTTTCCTAATAGTCATTTGAAAAAGTGAACATTTTCTAGCGATTATCGACAATTTGTCAGCTAAAAATTAGACAGTGAACAGAATATAGTTAACTAATGGAAATTTCAAAATTCGGGTTGGATTGAATTAACCGGAAAGGCACATTTTGTTCAATTAGGGGGTATAGCTGCCGTTGGGTTACATTAGTAGGACTAATAAATAATAACAACTGCATTTATAAATTGTATCGATTTATATTTTACTCTATTGATTAATATTATTATTGTTGATATTAAAATTGCCATTAATTAATATTGCCAACACCCGACCTGATCTTCAAAATCATTTATACTTTCCCTCTGTATCTGTACCTGCCTCTGAATATGGGCACGACACTTCTCCAGTCCCGGCCAGTCCGCGGCGACGCAAGCACCTCTATGGGCGGAAGAAGAGTTTCTCTGTGGAGCAGGAGGGCCAGCTAACGCGGCGGGTTGAGTTCGATGAGGAGAGTCTGCTCAGGAAGAACGAGTTGCGCAGCTCCCCCTGGGGGTCCCCGCATAGGCCCGGCACCCCCAATGCCAAGGCCGGAGTGAGCAGAGGTTTGTAGAAATCATATAATCTGTTAGTTATTGGAACCAACGTAGAATTAGAGTGGTAAAAGTGAAGGTAACATAATATTATTAAAAACAGAAGAATAAAAAATAAATTGTATACAGAAAATTTGGTGAAGGTAGAGCGAAAGCATTTTGTGCGAGCCTAACAAGGAATGTACTTACCACGTAAGTGAGTACTGTTGACAAAAATATAAATAAAACGCAGAGGATGATAATTGATAATATATATTTTTCTCGATAATAAGATACATATTGATAGCGCGCCAACTTGTTAGGATATGGATAAGATAGCCGATTATGCGAGCGACTCTATTCTTGAGTTGAGTGATGAGAATGCGAACCGGACTCGTTTAAACCTGCCCAGGGGGGTGGGGGGTAGGAAAAAGAGAATAAAGAAGAGGGGAGATAAAAATTAGAAAAAATAAGGAGGGGGAGCAAAAAGAGAAAAAAAAGGGAAATGGATGGAAAAAAGGGGTTAGAGACGAAAAGAGTTGATTGTGGAGGAGTTTAATTTGGATTTCCCCCCACCATGAAAAAACTGTTGTGCAGGTATTCTGGAATATTACAAAATGCAGGATATGTGTAAAAGAGAATTCATTGAACAATATCTGAGTAAACTCATTCATATACCTGCTATAGTCAGTTTGTCATACTGATGTTTTTTTTATTTAAAGACAGTTTGAAGTTTTGTTGGTAAAGCAGTTTACATTATGTGTCCGACACAGGAAAGGATTCGGGTCAAATTTTGATACTGAGAAGTTTGGCATGATTCGGAATTGTTTTCGGCTTTAATTTGGCATTGTTTCGAAACTTGGATTTATTATAAAAGAAACATGAACGAATAACAATTATAGCCAAGTTTTAGAATTTTTATCAATATGTTATATTTTTAAGTACGATATTTCTGAATAATTTTTTGTTGTTGTTTTTTTGTATAAAAAGATATATAATATAATATAAGATAAGATATATGTTACATAAATATGTAACAGTAATGTAATATGTTACAGTATATATGTTACATAAAATATTTTAAAAAATGTGTATTTTGCGAATATATGTAGATCTTACAAAGGAACTGTTCGCTTTTATCAAGATCTTCGTAATAAATCCAAAACATGTCAAGATACTTAGTTAGAAATATATGTTTTAAATTATTAAAAAGGTTTAAAAGTACATTTAAAAGTACTTATTAACCAGTTTAGCCTTTATAGTGTGCGTTGTGTTCACGTTTAACCTGTTCCAACATTTAATGATATGAATCCAGTATATATTCTATTCAAATATTCTGTTTAAATATATTTACTGAATTCTGTTGAGGAATCTATTTCATGTAAATTCGCACTGGTTACATTTAATTTTGTTATCTAAACAAAACATGCGCAAATACAATCTTGAAACGAATAAATGGTGATAAGTAGGTTACATGGGATATATTGTGCAACATAATTTTGTATAATTTGAACGTTTTCTTAGATGTTCACTGATTATATATATAATTTAGTATACATATACCATTTTTTTTTACTAGTTTTATACTTTTACTATGAATTAAGTGATACAATTATTTTTATTTAGATTAGAACTAAATTTGGACTAAATTTAAGGATCAATTAATATATCAATATTACTATAACAAAGATTATTTATTTAAGTATAAAAGGATTGCTCGTTACACCTTATTCACAAGTTAACAAGTAAAAATCAAGGTTAATTGTTACATAGTCTAGGTGTAAGGTAAGAATTATGTAACAAACTCAATCAATAAAAGAATAGTAGTTTGTAATTTATAATAAAAAATATACTACTCTTCATCTATAAGTAGTATATTAACTAATTCGACCTGAAAGAACCTATATTATATAATTATTCGAAAAACACTAGTTTTCAATATTACGATATTCGTTTTTACTTGAAACTTATTTTATCCAGCATCAAATATATTTATAAAATATAAATAGTCAATGATTGAAGAATACTTGCGGACAAATACATTAATACAGATATTTTAACCAGAACTATTATAAAAACTTAAATTTTCAGTTATAATATGACATTCATTAATACAATTTTTATGGATACATATACTCGATGAGTAATAAAATTCATAATCTTCATAGTTTTGAATTTAACTCGGTACAGTTTTATTGTAAAACATTTTCGACTGATATAACTAACAGAACTGTAATATTTGAAGAAGGAAAAATATGTATGTATCAGTTTTAAACGCAAATCGAAGTATGCGGTCGCAACACATGATTATTTAGGCTGTACAACGATTCTGCCATTTCGATTTTCTTATATGTTTGTTCAGTTGATGAACTTGCCAAAGGCGAGAAGAAGGAGGGTCGTCGTAGATCCAACTGGCGAATGAAGAGTTTCTCCCTGGACACCCCGGATTCCTCTAAGCGGATTCAGAGAGATCCATCTGTCCAAAAGAAGAAGTCGGTGTCACCTCTCCCCTCCTGCTTTGCTGGTGCGTTGACCTGTCCCTGTCCTATACGTACAATGTATGCACACACTTTATATATATATACACACTGAACACTTGATGCGGTGTATTGGTGATGGTACGTGTATGTATGCGGTGTGCAATGTTAATATAAGGATCGTTATCGAAGTTTATCACAGCCTGGATGTGTCATCACTGAAAGTTCTGATTTTGTAATGCTAATGTTTTAACAAAAAAAGTGATATAGGAAAAATTAATTGAACTTTACTGTTATACATATATCTGTATCTATTTTTATATAGAAAAATATAAATTTCACCGTGACAATTATTAATACAAAACTCTTTTTAATACAATTGTTTTGAAAACATCGTTACAAATTAAATGATTATTATTTAAATGAAAAATTAATTAAGTGGGGGAAACAATTAGCAGCTATTTTCTACCAAGGCATATTCTACATCCGTTTATTATTAATATTCAGAATGCCAATTATAATCAACTTCAAAAAAACATGATTAACTATGAGAGAACTTGTGGGAAACTAATACATTAGTATAAAATTAAGTTCACTATAGTTACAGTTTTATTAGTTACATATACATATTGAATTTTTATTTATTTATATTTTGTTGTTTATTATGTTATTTAATTTATTGATACATATTAATTGATGTTATAGTAAAAACTGAGGCATAACATTTAAATGATCTATTTCAACAAGGAAAGTGTTTCCTGTATTATAGTTCCTTGAATAACATAGAAACAAATGAGTCACTATATAGATAAAAGCGGCCATAGGATCACCTATGATCACATGGGATGATTGCTAGGAGTACCATTTTAATATAGTTCAATACTTTTTTAACTCACTTGTTACCATATATTCACTTCACTTTGACATGGTATTTAGAAAGAAAGAAAACTGCTATAATGACATCAAGCATGATGACACAATTATCAAGTTTTCAATTTACATTAAACAAATTATCCAATAATATAATTGGTCCAACCGTCTAATTGTAATTAAAACCTGAAATATCTTTAATAATTATAGTGCAACAGTATTATTAGAGTTCCTTCCAGCGATGGCAGTAAGTTATATATTTCATAATAATGGAATGCTTGTTATATATTTAATAACATATAAATTCAAAGAATGTTTATAAATATATAATAATCTATAATAATTGTATTTTATAACTTTTAAGTCAATCAACTATGTTAATATATTCTTAATTATATTAAGGATTATTAAGGACTACGTTAATAATAGCAAACCATTTTTGAACTTCTCAAGTTCTAGGAGTAGATACATTTGAAATCTTTAATAAAACAATAGTAAAATATACAGAATAACATAACTATCTGAACAGACGACAGACACGCTGGATTCATAATATTATAGACGCAAGATTCAATTTCAGTCTTTAAATAAATTCGCCTTATTAGATGGAAGGTCGTCGCTATTTTATAAAACACCCAGTTTGACATCCGGTTTCTTAATAATCTTATTTGGCATCCACAACTATATATTTTGATACAACTTATACTCTAAGTGTATTAATTGGATTATGTATGATACAGTTCATGGGTTCTCAGAGTAATAATATAAGCAATTAGGACAAGTTCTCTGCTAGGAGAGACATACTTCAATTGATTCTTAATGACATTTGTCACTAACTAAGGTTATGTTGAAAAACAATCTGCCCTCTTATTAACTCGCCTCTGCTATACATTCTCTGCAGAGAAAACCGTTCTCAATTGCTTCTCCAATAATAATAATAATGTGTTCATTTTAATATGAAAATGGGAATCAGAATGAGTGACCTAAATATATATTATCACTGATATTAAGATCATAACGCAACTAAAGTTACAAAGCATGGTAAATATAAACTAAATATAATTAGTTATTTGTTAAAGTCAATGGGTTTTATCCCGCTAACCCCTTTACACATATCAATTCAAAAGTCTCGAATTGGCCAAAGAATTTATCAATTAACGCAGTACTGTGGTTCACCAAGGAAGAGTTTATCTGGGTATATTTGCAAAATCCTATATAAAATTAGCATTATTCGAAATATAGAATATATCGAGATAAACAACTATCACATTAATACACTCGGTGAATAATTATCAATAACTCTACTGGCTCAGTGGAATTGCTGGACCAGAAGGACTTCTCAAAGTATTTAGATAGACCGATTCTTCTCTCTAGACTGAATCTGCCCAGTAGTTTTTTTCAGTGGGTTAATTCTAATTTGAACCCTCCTCCCCTTTCCCTCTTTTCCTCAGTTCTCCTTATTTTTTCATTTTCAGTTCCCTTCGCTTTCTTTTTTCTTGTTTCCTTGCCATTTTCCTAACTTTGGCAGGTTAGCTCTAGACTCGTCTGTTGTTAAACCAACCACCCTATCCACCCTCCCATCCTACCCATCCTATACCCACCCCACCCCACCCACAGTACCCCAAAGTCCACCCTCACCCTCCGAATCCGAGCGCAAACAGCGCATAGATCGACGCGCCGCCTCACTAGAGAGCTCTGCGGTGCACCGTGTTTTCCAACTCTCCTCACAAATCCCTGGCTCCTCTGGTGGTGCTGCCTCTCCTGGCGCTGTAATTGGAGTTTTCTCTACCCCCACCCACGTCTCCGGCCCAGTCGCCCCCTCTCAGGAAGTGCAGACTTCGGGGCAGAGAATGGTGAGACTCTGAATATTGTTACCGATCGATTGTTTTACATAGAGAAAGACGATTGTCAGTAATTGGACACCGCAATAGTATGTGTTGTGGGAGGGCTGCAGTTCGAAAGTATTTTATTGTATTAATACTTTAAATACTATAAAAAAAGTTAATGTTTAACTTGTTCTGTCTGTCATTTAATTACAAAATATATTCCGTATGAAGTATACTAATAGATAATAACAGTAGAATTTTTTATATTGTTGCATATCTTATTATAAGACAATATATTTATTAAACAGGATCTGACGTGTTTCTGTATTCTTAAAGTCGCCCGTAAAGTCCTGCTCCTTAGAACTATAAATGTTTAGGAAATATGAAAATATTCTAATTATTGTATATAAATAAAAAAATATATAAAAATTAAATATGTAAATTATCTGTCAAATATGGATAATTACTTATTATATATATTTATGTATGAACTAATAGTGATTATATATTAACTAATGTTAGTTCTATATGAACTGATAGTAGTTATATGAACTAATAGTGGTTAGATATGAATTAATATTGGATGTATACTAACTAATGTTAGTTATATATGAACTGATAGTGATTATATGAACTAATAGTGGATATATGAACTAGTAGTGGTTATATATGAACTGATAGTGGTTATATGAACTAATAGTGGTTATATATGAACTAATAGTGGTTATATATGAACTAAT
>JAUZND010078323.1:4062-38194 GCA_034780555.1 Coelogynopora nodosa | reverse complement strand
AAGATAGGAGGGGAAAAAGTGTCCCGGAGCAGAACACAGCTTCTCTTACCTTTCCCTGAAGTCGCGGGGAGGCTGGAGAGGGGAAGTGACCGGCTCCAGAGTGCTGGCACGTGTGTGCCGCTGCTCCACCTCAGCCAGACGGTTGGCATAGGCCTCCATCCGGTCGTGCATGTCGCGGTTGAGGGAGTGTGCGGGGGTGCTGTTTGGACTAATAAGGGTGGGGCGGGGGGAGTAGACAGTCAGTAATCAAATATTGTAGAGTGTATTGTATGGATGGTCGCTAGTGTACCTGCCTGTTTTATAGGTTGATTATTCAAGCAAAATACACCATCGAGCAACATCAAATAAATATATTAAAATAATTGTGTATAGAACATGACAACTTAAGTAAGTCCAATAAAATTATTTTTAAAATATAATTTTCCTGCCGGTTGCGTCACATACATGGCTTTTCAAAAATATATATATATTTACAGCAGTTTTCAATTTTATAAAACATTTGAATAGATTTGGATTAACGATTGATTGTGATTAAAATGGATCTAATTTGTGAACATAATTATTACAATAAAATGAAAAAATTATAATACAATTATCATACTGTGTAGCATATAAAGTAATGTATGAGATAATAAAAAATAAATTGATGACTAACTATTACCATTTACAATATCTACATTAAAACAGTTACACGAACGAAAGTAGTATAATGACGAAGCTATAGTTTCTTTAATTAAAGTATTACTTTGATGCTTTTATTCAAATAGTGTAAAAATTATATTTTTGCTTAGTAACTATTTTTATATTAAATTAAAATATCGTTAAATTTTCTTTATAGGGCAAAAATTTGATTGTTTTAATGTTTTGAATAATTTTAGATAAATAAACATGTTAAATAAACCTTGCAAGGATATTTCTTTATATTATATAAAAAATACATCCTTGTTAACGAAATCCCACTTTCGTTGGAACATCATCGTAATGGCTGTAAATTATTTTCGTGAGTTTGTATTTTTAGGTGAAATAGTCAATTGTTTATAATTTTTACTAATGCTAAAAGTATAAAATTTATGTTTATAAATATGATGAAATACTTCTAATTCTAACATGCTAATTGTTTCTATTCTAATGTGTAAGACATGTAACGCTATGTGATGTTAAATGTATTTACCAAAAACAAAAACAGTTCGACACGTCCTTCGTATACCAATGCTAATGATGTTCCTTTTTAATCAATTATAATAATTATATAAAAATTTAAAAGAACTATTTTCAAAATTAAATAGAATATAAATGACAAACATAATATGTTATACAAACATTTATTGTAAATTATGTTGTCCATAATTAAATATTGGATAGTAATCTCGGAATCTCGAGAGTTCGTGTTGATAAAGTTACTTTATATGAAACAGTTTGAAATGGTTCTCTTGGTCATCTGAACAGGCTATTTTCATATTTAATTTTTGCAATGTTAACAACAATATTTTATTTTAGATAACTTCTCTTTATATAACGCAACACTGAGCACAACTTCAAAGGCAAAAAACAAGCGCAGAGTAGCTGAGGCAACCGAATTGGACTATGTATACAATAACACACAGTGTGAAGTTACCTCTCCAGAGCTTGACCTTCATCGACTGACTGAACGGGTAGGTAGCCGAGTTTCGAGTGCTTTTTGAAGTGCCCCTTGGACCGCAGCCGGTTGCGCACAATACGGGAGAGGTCGCGAATGTTTTCACCGGAGGTTGTCTGCAGTTGAGTCAGTTAATTAGACAGGGCTGAGTATTGCAAACTTACAAGTTTTAAAAAAATTGATTTATGTAACCAAACGATTAATATTTAACGCCCTCGAATCATTGCCGTAATTTTTGTTTATGTAATTTTACTCCCTAATTCACACTATGTAAGCAAATACATTTTACATGTATAATTATTATGTAATACTGTATATTGTGCAATAATAATATTGTTTCAAAATTAAAGTGTTCACTTCAGGTTGAACCTTTGCATGGTAAAAAACGACCCACTAATGACCATACAGTACTAAAACGTCGAGGTTATAATACGGTATATTATATTTACTGATATTGAAATATTTGATATTATAACTTTAGTAATTTAATATGAGTTTACCACAATTAGCCAATCTTTTTTAACTTAATACATCTTTTTATACAACAATGCAAGAAATCCTTCTTTGGAATTTCAAGTAAAAAAGGGCCATCCTGACAACTAAATATTATTTGTTAAACTTTTCTGTATATACTTGCTAAGTACAATCTCTAAAATATAAGCTGTCTAAATATAATTACTAACTGACTTTATAATACAACACATAAATTATTATTGTAATTTCTCTACGCATTCTAAATATAAATCCGTTACATAGTTACAGATTCTTCCATAGATACTATTATTAATTAGCTCCACTCTCAATTGGAGTAACCATAACATTAAAACATTGATACACCAGCCAGGCCTAGAACAGAATGCAGTCTCACATGATTGCAGTATTCCTGCATTGGATGTGTCAGCTTGTGACTCTTGCTGATCTTGCCTGAGAAGAAACAGTTCTGACATAGGTCGAAATGGAAGCAGCGCAGACAGCGGTACCTGAAGCAATACATACACAATAGCAATCAACAAATGCAGCAATATACGCTGAAGGTGTCGTCAAAATTGACTTATTAATTGAACTTGTTTTGTGCTTTGTGCTTTTAGTAATAAGCCAGTCGGTTAAAAATGAAATACATAATATGACGTGATTGCTTATTCAATTAAGAATTAAGTAAGCAAATATCCTTGCTAATCACGTCATCAGGTATCAATACATTATGACTCATTAAAAGTATGTAAAATACTAATTTCAACAAAAATCGATGACAAAAATAAAATACTTCTATCATATCATTAAATATGCAAATAAACGAAAATATTATTATATATTATGGATATCACTGTGAAATGTATTACTAAAAAAGGATTCAAATATGACCAAAAAAAGTTGGGTCAAAAGATAGATCAGTATTGTAGCATTCTATCATAATAAATTGTCACCTTTCATTTCTGGAGGATGTATAAATTATATAGTGTAGAAATATTGAAAAGTTGGATTCAAACCACATTCTAATTTGTGTTAATAATCGCACATAGTGGTCCGTCTGATCAGGGACTACTGTATTAGGGTTATACCGGGACATACACCTCTCATTCAGTGATAAAAAATGAGTAGGCCGGCAGATTCTATCGGGTAAGGAAATATTTTAGGATAAAGTGTTCCAAGTGAACAATAAAGCCGTAATTAACCAATTAAGGACATCGAAAAGCTGTGCTATCGATTTTTTTATTGTACTTTTTGCACTGTTTGTTGACTATACTACAAAAGTAGAATAGTGCCAGAATTTTCACCGATATTACATTAATATAACCCTAATACAGTAATCCCTGGTCTGATATATACGAGCTGTACAAGCCACAAGACAGCCAATTGTCCATTGAGTAACTACTGCACATTACAGACAGACAGCGCACCTACTTGACTGCATAGACATCGATTTTACGTATATCTTACTATAAAGTAAGATATACATACAAGAAATAAAAAAGAGAAAGAAATCCATACATAATATGCTTGACTGCACAGCATACTGTATCACACACAACAGATTTCGTTCAAATCTAGACATAAAATGCAAATAATTCAATTAAAGGAAGTAGATAGGCTACTATTGAAAATAAATTGGCTGAAAAGGCCGCTTATTCTAAAACAATACTATTTTTCACATGAATTATATATTTTAGTGATTTTAAGATCATTATAGCACAAAAGTTAAAAAAATTACGTGTACAACAGTGAAAAACTAAGGGTTCCATGTAAATTATATGAACATCGGCTAAATAAAGGTATAGGAGCAGTGCTTGATTGAGAGATCAGTGCTATTTACACCGATTGTTCAGACAAGAATGACCGTGTAAAGCCCAATAAAATATCTCGTTTTTAATTAATTGATTTGCGTGTTTTATATACAATTTTCATATACTTTGTTAATATAAAAGTTACCACGATTCACGAAATTTGATTACGCTATTCTTGTAGTTTGAGTCAAACGTATATACGGGAAGAGAGAGATTCCAAATCAAGTGAATTGGCTCTTACATGAGTCCGCGGATGGGCTGCACCTTACAGACGCCGCACTTGACCTGGTGCACCGCGGTGGAGGCGACAGCCAGCCTGTGCAGCACGGGGATCCAGACGAGGGACTGCGGCTCCAGGCGTACCCAGGCCAGGAAGTGGTTCAGCCGGATCAGCAGATGCTCCCGGCTTCCCTGGATCAGGAGAGAGAGAGTTGATAGTCCACAACCGATCGAGTACATAGGTATTCTGTTATCTTAATCAGTCATAGTGAATTTCAAGAAAAGATTTTTATATAATATATTATATTTAACCATTTTCACTGCTGAAGAATGCACAAATTATAAACGGTAAATTATGTAATACTACAAAATATAAAAATTTAATTTAAAAATAATTGTTCATATATATTTTAATAAAATTAAAACAATATTATTTACACTTATATATATCAGGGGCGGATACAGGGGGGGGGGGTGTCCGGGATGTACACCCCCCCGTTATTTATTTATGGTGCCCTTTTTATACTTAAAAATGCCCTTTTCATGAAATATTTGCCCTTAATATATTGGTGAGATTTAATTTGTATGCGCTGATCGTGTGTCAATCTAGGCATCTTAACAAACATCGTAACACTACCTACCTGTATTAAGTATATAGACGATGGATAGTACCTATCTACGACGCCTTTTCCAAAATAATATATTTTTTTATTAGAAATATAATTAATTATGCTTCTGCTCATATATATATACATTGTATATAAGTTTAAATCTGATGGCTAAGGTTGTCATTTAGACTCAGTTTCTAATTGTTAGCTCACTTTTCATTATAATTATTTGACTTCCTATACATCTGTTATGTGCAAAAGAGACATACTTGCTTTATTTTATTTTTACAATCCACTATTTTCTGATTCTGTTGTATTACAGTACCTGTTATATACTTTTAATATTATATATAATCATGCTCGATTTTTGCTTGTTGTATATAAATAATTATTACATGTTCTAATTATGTACTATAATTAAATATACAAACCAAAATAATCTAATATTGTTTTTTCTAATTACTATTCGTTAATTTTATAAATACTAGATTTCACATTTATGCCTATCTGGTGGCTATGAGTACAATTTCAAAAAGTCTCGTAACTTTTATAAAGTGCCCTTTTTATTGTGCACCCCCCCTTAGAAAAATCCTGTATCCGCCCCTGGTAATCTGGTTCATTTTGAAAACATGCCTGACATAGATGAGTCGAAAATAAACCCCTTTTAGTAAAGATTATCTATTTGATCTGTGTGAGGAATAGTTATAAAAATCTAAATAAAAATAACAAAATTAAATACTGGAATGTTAGCACTTTCTGAATCTTAATTAAAAACGTTTAATAGTATATTATACTACGTAATACAAATAAAAGTATATAATATTTTTTATATTATATTTGTAGCGTTATAGAATACAAAATATATTATGCAAAGTATATTAAACGACATATTTATTAGAAATTATACACATTACCTTCATTATCCGCAAAGTTTAAACTAAAAAGGTTAAACTAAAACCGTAAACTAAATTGTTTAAACTAAATAACATTTTTGCGATACTTTCGCGATATTGAGTAATTTCAAATTGAAGATTGACAAAACAGAACACATGTTTCTATCAAAATATTCAAAAAACACATTTTTGTTATAAAAATTTGCTTTGTTAAATGCTAAACGCTATAAAATGTATTGCGTTAATTGTCAAAAAAAACTATTTAACAATAAAGAAATTATATAGAAAACGATATATATATATATAAACACTTTTACATTGTTTGTAAATACATTAAAGAAATGTTTCCCTAATTCATTCGCGTTTTAGAAAATGTGTTTTAGAAAATGCCCCCATTGCTATCTCTGCTATTGGATTATGTTTGTTTTCTGGAAAATAATGACCAGTACATCAGCATATTCACGATTGGTTATGGTGACTGAAGAAGAATACAATAGTTTAAATAATATATCCAAACCTGCAACAAATCAATCAAACGTTGGAACAAATCAACAATATCGTCTTAAAGCGACCCCAATTTATTGAAAAAAAACGCAAGAATGAAATGAGCTCGAGAAATAATGAGGAAACGGAGAGCGGAACACTTAGTGACTATATCAGTCAGATTTCGTCCAGTTTTACCAAGACATCAATTCCAAAGTAAATTTCACTACTTACATTTCTACCTGGAAAAAAGCCAGCTTTTTCATGGTCACAGAATGTAGAGAATATTTAAGGTTATAAGGTTCGAATTTGTATGATTTACTTCATTATTTTACTAATGATGCACTAACAAATGTATTAATTCTTGTTGGATGGGGTGAGTTCCAGGCTATTTTGAAAAAGCTTAATGTTGTCAAGTCATGCATAAGTAATGCATGGTAATGCATTAATGCATAATGGTTAAATGCAGTAATGCATAAATAATGCCTAAGTATATGCAACACAAAAGTAACTCGAGATTGTCTCTAGAAAGTGACGTGAAAGTGTTTCTCCTCCTCATACTCCACTACCAAGTCAGCGACAATCAATCACTCCACCGAGAAGTCAATGTTCTAGACCCATATCAAATCACAGTCTTATACGTAGGCCAGACACATAGATTATAATAAAAACGCGTCTCTCTGAACACATGAAACACTCAAATTCAACTATTTTTGGGCATTTTACTGACATTCACAATTATATAGCATATTCAATTTTAAATGGAGTATATTACATAGCAACCTTCACTGTAGAAATAAACGCGAGATAAGGGAATCGTTATATTATTTTAGAAATTGTAAAGATGACCTGATGAACGGCTGTGTAGATTTATACACTAGCTTCATTTAACAATGACGGTCTCTCTCTTTTTTCTTCTTTATTCTGTGCCAAAAATCCATTTTTTGTGTTTTTCATCTCCCTATATAACTCACTTTTTGTGCTTATAGTATCTTTAGCAGAAATAGATTTTTATCTTAAGTATAAGTAAGTGTATTTCACCTTTGTGTGATCTCTGTATGGTAAGGATATAATATATATTGTATTTCTCACTGAGTCTATTTCATTCCCCAATGAAGCCGTAATGGCGAAACGTCGGACCACCTATTAATAAAATGTATCTGAAGAAGTTTTTGTTTTGTGTCTTTTAATATGACATAAGTACCATTTATTAGTTATATCAACATTTGAAAATATAACTTTCAGGAGTATTATGGCATAGATATCATAATAGCAATTAGCTTTTAAAACGTATAAAGTTGATCGAACGCAACTGATTTTTTAATAAATTTAAATAATGAATAGTGAGAAATGGATTACATCGTATCTTTTTAATGTATCCCAAGATAGTATCAATGAGAAGAAGCATCTCAATATATCCAATATTTGTTAATGTATTGCACAAATATAGATCTTAACTTAAACTTGAATCACACTTGACATGTTTTTGGTTTTGTTTGACAATATAGGATAATACATTCACGAGATTAACTTTAAATGAGCTTATATATACAATGCAAAACTCTATTTCTATTTTATTTTATAAGATAATTGTTTTAAATTATATTAATTAAAAATAATAATAATAATTTGGAATAGAATAATTTTAATTGGTAATCTAAGTTAAATAAATAAAAGTACTTTATGCTAAACTCTTGATTTTCGATCCGCCATTATACGTATTATTCACAATATAAGACATTATTCATGCAATTTAAGGTAACGAAATTACTGAAAGCTTTTAAGACAAGCGAATGTGTTGATTAATAACAATAATAATGACAACAATAATGACAACATCAAAAAACTTATTTACGAGTAATCCACAGTTATTTATCATAAGTTGTTTGTTTACCATTAAATTTATGATTTGAATTTCAAGTTCTGAAGATTAGCAAACAAGAAACGAACCTGTACCGCTTTGAAATTAAATCACCATATTGTATATGATCTACCGAAGTCTTCGGTCTAAATTAAAGCACTTACACTATATTATTTATTATCTTATCTGAACTGGCCCTATTAATTATAGAAGAACGTGCAGCTCATTATAGTAGCAGGTGCATAGTAGTGGTTAAGTAGTGTTCTGATATTTTACTGTGAAGGCGAACAAATTCTTGGTTGAAAAAGTAAATAGAGTACACTTTCTTTCTACGTTATAGCTTTTCCGTCGTTACGTAATTTTATCATTTGTAATATTTTAAGAAAACAATTATATATACTATTACATCATAATATGAAACTAACTATCTCCGTCAGATTTTCGGAACCCCCAGCTCGTGTAATTCGTCCCTCAATGAGAATCTGGCTGCCCCGATTGTAATATTTTATTGTTTTAGTAACATCAAAAGAAACTAGTTATTTAATAAGTTTCTTTATTCATTAAGTAAATTGTGTACAAAGATATCCTCTTGATTGATTTAAAAAAATTTTAATTTATTTTTTAAACATTTAAAATTTAATATTATATTTGTAATATTAAAAATACATCTACGTTTTTCTGAAATACAATTTAGCTGTATTCATCAGTTTTGTCGATTTACACATCGACTTATCCATAATAACTGGATTGGATACATATTGTTTTGGTTGCTTACATATGCAATTCAGTTTTAAGTAAAAATATATCTATATCGTTCTAACTCTAATTTGTATATAGTATTTGGTGCTAACATGCTCATACTATGAAGTTCTGCTGAAAATTTTAAACGCTAAAATTAACTGTAGTATAATATTTGTCATTTTAAATAATTTAAAGTATTGTAATGTCCCAGAACAATAAAATAATGACTTCAATATATACTAACGTCAATTACTTAAAACACAAAATAACAAATTAATGTTTTTGTTATAATAACTTACTATTTCAGCGATATAGACAGTAGCATTTAATTAGCATACTTTATACATTTGTATTATAAAGAAAATAAAAAATTTTAATTTTTTTTATTGTATTTTTAAATGTATTTCTAAATGTCTTCCTAAATACTGGCACTTTAAACGATGGTCAAATTAAGTTTCAATATTTGAAATTTTTAAAATTATATTTGATGTAAGTCCATAAATGTTCTTATCTTTTTCAGAATTGATGATGATACAGTGATGTCTTCCAGTTACTCAGCATTGTCACATTATTAACAATATTTAAGACATGTTTGATTTAATCTGTGAAACCTTTTATTCATTATATTATATTAATTTCTTCTGATATTAGATTCGATACAATTAGTAGTGCTATATTTGTGCCATTCTTATAAGATTATGTTTACTATTGTTGCTTTTTTAATTAGAATAAATTATATTAATATTAAGAATACAATTTGATATGATTTTCTAAGTAATACTAATACTGATATATTTACTTTGACGCTGTCAGTGATGTTGCTATTCGTTAACGATAGTAGTATGTTCAAATCAGTAATGTCGTATATTTTACACTTTTTGAACAACGCAATAAATATATTATTATTATTATTATTATATAAAATATTAAATGTTGTATTTTTTAATTATTGATTTAAATGTGTATCACAATGCATGGCTTTAATAAGTGTATAATATTTAAAATAATGAGAAACGTACGATTTACATGGTATACTAAAAAGCGAAAGTAAAGAAGTACTTAGGTGGATTTCACAAATAATTATAATTTAATAAAAATATTAAATTATCTGGATAATATTTGTAGAAATACCGCAAAACATGTCTCAGCAAGCAATCTGTGGAATGGAATTTATTGCATATATAAACACGAATATATTTTATCTATAGGAGTAAAATCTAATAACAATAGTGTAGAATATTGTTATCGTAAATGTTAAAGTTATATTATGTTTGAAATTATAAATCATTTGAATTGTTCAACAATACTTTATTAAATTAGAATAAATTAACTGATTCATGTTAATAATAATGTATATACATTTAATTTTTGGAAATGAGTTTATAAATATTATTGGTAAACTTCAAATAACTCAATATCCTATATGATTCAAATGGTATTCTATTTATATAAGTAAGAAAACGTTTATATAATATTTTTTGTTCCTATTGAAAAAAAAAAGTTGCAAAGTGATAAAGTATATTATGCTATAGATAAATTGTACATTTAAATATAAAACATTACAATACGAAATAAAAAATATTTCATAAATTTTAAAAGACTTACATTTAATTTGATTGGTTTTCATAAGTAAAAAAGTGAAACAGTTTTCTACATTTAGAAATTCCCCAAAAAATGGTGTCGATATGAAATAACGGGAAAAAGAGTTATACATAAACTAAATTAAATTAATTCATGGACATAATTATCATTCCAGCCTAATCTTTACAGAGAAGTTATAGGAACTTTCAAAACTTTTAAAAACAATTGTATAATTTGTCAACAATAATTTGTCATTACAATTAATTATAACATTTATTTAATGAGAAATGCAACCAATGTTTTTCATTTGTTCTGGAGTTTATTAGTTATTTAATAATTATTTATATATTAATATTGCCAATGACTCTATATTATACTATGTTTTACATAAATATAAGAACACAAAACGCAATTTATCAACATAAATACGTACAGTTTAATATATTTCTATATAGGTATGCTATTGAACGATTTCAATTCTAAATTATTTGTAAAATATATGTGCTTTTAATTGTATATACATAAGTATTTTATTTAAAATAAACAATTGCATATTTTGCTATATAAGAACAGAACAATATAACGAAAAAAAATCTTATAAAATGTTATATAAATTAAATTAAATCTGCCATTAATAATCCACTCCGTTTATTGAAATGAACTTTGATTTTTATAAGGAACTTTATATGACGCAGGATAGCGCTTCGATGTGACACGTCAAGGTTAGTTCTTCAATTTGACACATGATCGGGCTTCATGTATGTAGCTGCTTTAGTTTGATGCATTTATGTGCTTAAAAATTCACATGTACAGTCGCATGTAAGTGGTTCAATAAAAAGCGGTCAATCATACTTTTCCTAAGATACATCGTTGAAAGTCCAGCACTTGTGAATATATGCGAATATGAATTTGATGTACTTTCAATCTCTTTATTAATAATTGATAATTGTGATCAAATGGTAATATTTTGTCTTTAACAAATTTTATAAAATCGAAATGTTAGCGTATTGATATTGTCTATTTTTAAAACTATTAAATGTAATGTCTCCGTTAATTAATTACAAATCCAAAAGCAGATGACGACATTATATTATAATAAATAAAATATTCATATTATTAACACAAATTTGGTAGATTTATTGACATTTGTTTTATATACAACATATTATGATAATGGCGTAGTGTTTGTTATTTTATTGACTTTGACTAATAAAGTACATATAACGTACATATTGTTTCACAGCTGTTTTTCAATTTCCATCGATTAATTTTACTCTATTTATTGTCTCTTGTTTGTATAGCGTGGATGACCTGTTCGTCCAAGGCTCACTTTGAGTTTCTAAGCAATCCTTCTCATTGTGAAATGATTTTTTCTTAAAATGTGGATTTGAGCTCGAGTTTCTACTGACAGTTCCTTGGTTTTCGCCATTAAATAGTTGAACACAATTAAATGCGGAAAGCGTGCACATTTTAAATTGAGCGCGTTTATATATTTTTTTCAATAAAATTGTGTATTTAAAGTAAACACAACTGATAAAAATTAAAGTAATAAAGACAAAAATAAAGATTTCTATTGTTCAGGAAAATAAATAGGAATAAACAGTTTTTTTTCGTTTTTTATTTTTGATGTTTCCAAACTTTAGGCGCAGCTGTATTAATCTTGTGATTAGCTCTACTAAACATATTGTACATGCAAACAATGCTTATATATATAATGTGCATCATTATATTAAAAAGCTATTGTATACAATAGTACAAGGTATAACATTTTCCCATAGTTAATAAATGAATTAACAAAGTGAAAATACATATATTGTTAAACATTTGTGTTTATTTATTAAGTCTGCCTTTTTTATTGAAACCTAAAATTATTCAAAATTAATTGTCTAGAATTATAAATATTTAATTATCTGTATTGATTATCGAAAATATCTGATAACTGATTATGAAAAACGTGATTTGATGAATATGGTATATGTTTAACATTATATAATAATTTCACCTTTAATTATTTGTTTATAACAAAATATTTTTAATTTTCTTGACACGTTTTAATTAATTAAAATTCTTTACTCATTTATTTAAGTCCCTGCCTACATAATATGTCGAGTGTATGTATATGTTAAGGAAAGCTGATAACAATAATCTAACTAATTTAAAAGCTGAACTTCTTGACATTTGATCAATGAACTTTAATTACGAATGCAAATGTTATAAATAGTCGTATTCGTGTTTAATTATTTCAAAATTAGTATTTCTTTGAAGATAACTTTCTGAAAATGATTTGGTTAAAGCACGTAAAAAATAAGCTTTTTGCAATAACTTTATTTTTGCTGTTTTGTTTTTCCACGGGACAAGTTGATCGTGGGCAATCCAAAGTGGTAAACAATATTGCATTTGATTTACCAGACATCGTCAACGTTCTCCAGACGGAATCTGGAGAGAGACAATTAGAAGCATTCAAGTCAATTTCAAATGATCGAATTTTAACTTCGAAATCAAAGGCCGAATACAACAAACTGGTATGGGTTAGTCTTGGTAAACCCAAACTGTTAAAAACTGTCGACAGACGAAACCAATCGATTGAGCGATACTTTCACTCCACTAAATCTGGATACACCGTCTACATTCAAACACTGACTTCTGAAATGCGTCGAATCTTGGCGAAAACGGTTAACATAAAATACAATGTTAAAATTAATGAAAAGATGCAACTGGTTAATCTGATTCTGGCAGACTTTTCATGTCACTTAAAACTAATTGATGAAGGAATACGATATATAGTGAAAGGGGAGGTAACCAATTTTCGCGATTTCCCATTACGTATGGATCTCTACGTTCCTGTTGGAACGAAAGAAAAGCAACTGATGGATAGTCTTATTAAAAGTGTTGAAGACAAACACGAAGAAGAGGCGACTTTTACATGCAATCTCTCCTCTCAAGGACAAGAGATCAGGACAAATACGTTCACCATTTCTGGTGAAGACAGACACACATTGGGACTGACTGACAAAATATTTGGACGAGGTCGTAAAACCAAAGATACTGTATTTGTCACCCGGAAACAGATGAATACACTTTCTTCTGACATATATTTAAGTTTGAGTATAGACGAAGACTACGAAATTAGTGAACATACATTTTCTGAATCTTTTATTGGCGAGTTTATTGGACAAGTTGCCGAGAAGCAGTTTAGTTTAGTTTCTTTGGATGATGCGCTTAATATGCTTTCGAAATATAGTGTAGACTTCTCAGAAGATTTGAAACCAGATATCATAAAACGTGATTTGGGTAAAATTTTCAAATTAGACAATTTTAGTAACAAAAGCCTAATTAAAGTAAATACCGAAAGTAAGGATCATTTTAAAAAAAATGAAAAATTAAACGTTGATGCCAGTATTAAATTAGGATATACACCATTTAGCCTTGAGACTTCCGTTAATTATGTAAGTGACAAAGAAAATGAGTGGACCAATAACCATAAGTCTTTAAAAGAGCAGCTACATGAGCTTAACAGAAACTCCAAGGATGAGATCGAGTGGACGATTGAGGGAAGAAAAATAATTCCAAAATTAATAAATGTGGCCAAATTATCAAAAGTTAAATTTACCAAAACTTTGGTATTTCGAAGAGTACGTCGTCAATACACAGATGCTCCATTCAAAAGAAAATTAAACTTGTATATTCAGCCGTCACAACCAAGTCAGAAAGTAACGAGGGAAAATACAATTCCTGGAAACCTTAAACGTTATGGAGGTATGCATTTTGGAAAATATTATATTTACAATTTGTTTATTTGTTAATTTT
This sequence comes from Coelogynopora nodosa, assembly GCA_034780555.1. NCBI lineage: Eukaryota > Metazoa > Platyhelminthes > Proseriata > Coelogynoporidae > Coelogynopora > Coelogynopora nodosa. The sequence goes on along the minus strand of JAUZND010078323.1, from coordinate 24,083 downwards.
AAAATTTATTATTGTTGACTGTTTTCAGAAAATCAAGAAATAATCTACAATTTAACTCGCACAAATATTTTAAGAAAAAAAGTTAACTATTATTTTATAACCTTTTTCACAATATTATACAAATTCGTACGTTTTCTATTCAGCTAGTAATTAGACATGTTTTAGCTTTCTTTAAAAAGTTTACGATTTTTTGTTATTGGTTCGTGATAATAGAGTTCAGCTCTGAGTAACCGTTGTGTATTTAAGCACTTTTTTATTTGCCATGTTGTCCTTATGATCTCTTTTAACAGTCATGTACACATGTTCTTTAATTACGTTATGTATAAAAAATAGCTTTAATATTTTTTAAATATCGCGAGACTGAAAGCATAGGAGGGATATTAAACAACATTAAAATAATAATACAATTTATGTGCTTTTCTAGTTGTAAATATTCGCTTAAATAATGGAGAACTCTAAATACATGACTGTATTACAAATAAAATAATAACAACTTGTTATATTTATCGGTATATGTTTTAAATTGGTTTATTTAGATGTGACGAACAGTTACCAATATTTATACTTACATTGTCATTATGTTACTTGTTTTTTATCTATTGAATAAATTGCTTTTTATATTAAAACTGTTAAAAATATTATGAAACGAATATTAACAATATTTAACACGAGCAGACATATATATATATATATATAATAGATATCACATACATATAGTCTAAAATAGTTGTTACTTCATTTAAAATAAAACATTAAAAGCGGAACTTCATAAATATATAATATTTTTTATAAAACTATATTGTATATTACCACGGTAATTTGTGTATGCCGCCAAAACAAGTTTAGTGTATTTTTGTATATAGATAAACACCGTTTTTTTTCATTTAAACGTATAAATAATTGATATTTGTTTTGTTTTTAAATTGAAATAAAGATAATATATTAAAAATAATATTACCTTGTTTATTATATACTTATGCGCACAATTTTTTTTTAATATTCATTATTCATAATTCAAAATATACTTACTATTATATAAAATATTATATATCTTTATAATTAATTATTTATATCATTCAGTTGCATTATATTATAACATTCACTTCATACAAGCTCATGACAAATAGGTTACAAATACATTACGCATGAGACTAATGCATTACTACAAACACATAATTATTTTCTAATATGTTCATATTCTTACATATAGGGTTATTTGTAGAAAGTTATAGTTTATAGTAGTGTTAATATTTATCTGTTTTTTTATACGAATTATTACCTATTTTAAATTATTGAGATTAAAAATGTTGAATAAATATTGTAATATTTCTCAAAACATGTCGAATGATTATTTATATAGTCGACAATTGCATCACTTACATTTTCTTATAAAACAGAACAAAGGAATTTGAATTTCATTTTATAGGCAGTGTCACAATTTAAATAGAGGTTTATTATTTGATATATTGATTAATTTATTGATTATTTAGTAACTGTTTGTTTGTATTTGTATAATATTCATAATTAAAACATTTCATACATATTATGTTATGTATTTTAGTGTAACGATATTATACCATATATAGCATTTGTAAAATGTTTCGAATTTGATTAAATTGTAAGACATCACATATACAATGTATAAGGTTATTATCAACACATTAGTTGCTAGGGTTGTGTTTTTGTATGTACTTAGCAATAAACATTTTGTTGTAAATATTTAGGTTATGAATATGATATCGAAAGGTTCCAAGAATTGGTGTATTTCCTAACCTTAATTATTTACCATATCTTTTTGTCAATTGCTCCTATATATATTAAAAGAATATCAACTTCTGGTATTATTCCGTACATGTATTTGGCTATAATTCATTCTTCATAAAGAATATATATGTATCATTCTTTATATCAGCCTTCAATATAATTCAAATACCATTTTAATACTTGTTTTTTTATATAAAGGATTTTAATTAATCGTTTTTAAATCGTTAAAACATGTTACAAAATATAAACTGGCATAAATAAATAATTATTCCAAATAACTGTAACAAATGCATGCTAAATATTTAAAGATTTCGCGAATCTATATTTGGCGACAGTGGCTCCATTTTTAAGGAAATTTCGGCTTAATTATATATAACTAACTAAATTGTAATATAAATTTGCAGCATTTAAATTATACCCAATATATTATTTTTCATGTTACGTTTTTGTTATTGTCTTTATGCTTTATATACATTAATTCTTCCTAATTATGTTCACTTATTCATCTAAAACTACATAATTATCATATTTACACATTTGGTAATTGTCAAATATCAACAAGTGAAAGTATAACAACATTGCACACTTGTTAAATAGTAAGTTTAGTTTTTCAGACACTTTAGAATTTACTAAAAATAGTTGTGACTTTAGAAAACAGCTGTTACTTGCTACACATATATCTTAACTGTATGGATATGACATTGATAATCCTAACAATGATTGGTTATTTTATTAATTCATATATTTCAAAATATTACACCATGCTATTCACTAAATACTGATTTGAAAATTCTGTTAAAACTCCCACTCTAAGATAATATCTGAAAATATATTTATGCTAATATACAGCTTCTATACCTATCTGATAGTTCTATCAATTCGTCCACACTGTTCCCGTCCTTGTAGATTCTGCTCAGATAGTACTTCCCAGCCTTCCTACTACGATTTCAACCAGAAAGTACGCCACTCAGAGCAGCACTATTGGTCAGGCCAGCGCTGAACGTGCTGTCGATGGAATTGTCAACCCCTTCTTCTCTGGTAAATCTTGTACTCAAACATCGAGAAGTTTTGGCGCTTGGTGGCAGGTTGACCTGGAGAATATTGTCTCAGTCAGCCAAATCAGAATATTCAACCGAGTCGATTGTTGCGCAAAACGTCTGTCAAACTTCAAAGTTCTCGTAAGTTTACCAGTAACAATTTATTTAATATTACCAATTTAATATTAATTAATATAAATTCAAACACTGTTGTATTTAAAAAAATATATTATACATAAAATCCACAGAGGTGGGCTGGAACAATCTGCGCCATCGATAAGAGTTATTAATTGTAAAGCTTAGTGTCATGTGTACAATATGCAGGAAGATCTGCTTTTATTACTAATCTAGAGCGTTTTTCAATTATGTTGTTAATAAATATTTAATTGTATTGTTTGAAATGTCAAGATATATTAGTAAAATAAAAGTGTTGTTTATTAGTTTTGATAAATTCAATACATCTGTGACATCCGCAATATTCAAATATCTTAAGGCTACTTCATGGACTTTATACAAATGTATAAAATGTCAGTTACATACTAACCAACTATTCGTTTTGAAACTTTTGTTAAACTAGTTTAACTATTATTTACGATTCTGTAGGTTGGATTATCTGAAAGTTCATTACGTGAATGCGCGGTATTTCATGGAGATGTTGGAAAGGCTATCACCCTTAACTGTACCGCTGTTGGAAGATACGTCCGTGTTCAACTAAATGGAAATAATTACCTGACTCTCTGTGAGGTGGAAGTTGATGGATTGGGTAAGTCGTGTTCAAATAGAAAAACTAGAATCATTATATGATTTATTGTTACAGTTACATTAAAAAATACAAATGCGTAAATGTTAATGTAAATGTAAAAACATTAAAAAGTGTTATATAGAAATACAGATTAGTTGTCCATGCATTGTCATTTCTGCATTATTTATTCATATGATGTTACACCCTCACATATCAACAGGAAATTAGTGTAATACACTGTATATGTGTATTGTATATTATAAGTTTGTAGAATCAATAACAAAGTTAGACGTTATATATAGTTACATATACATATGTGATGATCCTTACAAATATTGCACTGTCATTCTTGGCCAAGTAGTCGTCACTCTTTAAGAGTTTTCAATAAATATATTTATATTGAAATAAGGATTCTGTAAAAAAATTACAATTTTACAAAAGGTAGAAGAAGTTCATTTATTATACGATTAATTCTGTTGGCGACTGCTTCTTCTTATCGATTAATTCTGTTGTCGACTGCTTCTTCTTATCGATTAATTCTGTTGTCGACTGCTTATTCTTATCGATTAATTATGTTGTCAACTGCTTCTTCTTATCGATTAATTATGTTGTCGACTGCTTCTTCTTATCGATTAATTCGGTTATCAACCGCTTCTTCTTATCGATTAATTCTGTTGTCGACTGCTTCTTTTCATCGATTAATTCTGTTGTCGACTGCTTCTTCTTATCGAATTATTCTGTTGTCGACTGCTTCTTCTTATCGATTAATTCGGTTATCGACTGCTTCTTCTTATCGATTAATTATGTTGTCGACTGCTTCTTTTCACCGATTAATTCTGTTGTCGACTGCTTCTTCTTATCGATTAATTATGTTGTCGACTGCTTCTTCTTATCGATTAATTCTGTTGTCGACTGCTTCTTCTTATCGATTAATTTTGTGGTCGACTGCTTCTTTTCATCGATTAATTTTGTTGTCGACTGTTTCTTTTCATCGATTAATTTTGTTGTCGGCTTCTTCTTCGCAGGTTTTGTAACTAATGTAAATTACATTTTATTTTTGAACAAAATATTGTATGTCAGAAACAATAATACTGTACATAACGTTATTTTGATGTTTTTTAGAAAACGTGTTTAGTAAAAAAAAAATTAAAAAATACTATCGACTCAGTCTTATTTGACATATAATCTACGCTGCTAGTAATATTAGTTTATCAATTCGGTAAGTATGATTTGTATAATCGATGCCAAGTTGCATTTAATGTCAACTTTTACAACATAACATATTCTATACTTTAATATTTTATATAATTTTATTACTTGCGTTACGTTAACACATTTTTTATCTTTTCAGCAAGCTACGATTTTGCAAAATAACTCAACGATCATTAAGTTAAATTTTAAAATAATCATCACTGTTCTTGTTCTGAGTATTTCACAATAGTCGATCAATGAATTTACGTATCCATAATTTTTATTATCCAATGTTGATTTATACATTATTTTTGTGAATATATTTTAAAAGTGGTTATGATATATTCTAACTAAATGACCATTCATATATTACAATTGAATATTCACTAGTAATTAGAAAACTCTAGAATTATAAGGTTTCTTCATATGCTATAAACTGTTATATTTAATGTTAAGATTTTTTTTCATCTGACTATTTATTTGTCTAATGATAACGGTGTTAATATAAATATTTAATAAAAGCGGAATTTGTTTACAGAAATGGTTTTTCTGAAGTCAATATCAATTACTTTGATTAGATTATTATACGGCTGTTTTCACACAATATTATTGGAAACATGAAATATAAAATATTGTGATGAATTTTCTTATATTTTAGATTATGAACGAATATATACAATACATGCTCCACGTTCAACAACCAAACCAGTTTTCTGTTGGTATATTGTATATAAAAAGTAATAATACAATTTGAGCTATACACACTGGAAATTTAATATAAAAATGTCAAATTAATTACAATTTCAAATTTAAAAAATATGATGAGTGTGATTTATCTATCATTAAAATCGACAAAAATTACAGCAATATGAAACTGACTGAATTGTTGTTAATTGTGGCTTCTCCCAGTTCATCGAGGTGGGTCGAAATTGATCTCGGGAGGCAAAGCAGCCTCACAAAGTAGCATCATGGCAGCTGATGCTGGTAGCGCTAATCGTGCTGTCAACGGAAGCAAGGTCTCCGAATTAACCGGAGATTCCTGTTCTCATACCAAGAGCCAACGTGGAGCTTGGTGGGAGGTCGATCTGGGAGAACTGCACGTGATTAAAGGCATCAACATAACTGTCAACTCGGATAGTTCTAAAATGATATCAAATTTCACTGTCTTTGTAAGTTTTACTATAAAATGTAATCATTTTATATCCACCAATATATCTAAAATGTCAAATTTGTCTTACAAAAGAAAGGTATAGCAAAAAACGTTATTAAAATTAATTTTTAATATGTACTGAAAAGAGTTAAAATTATAAAATTATTTCAAACATTTACATTAATTCTATTTAACACACAATCAGTACAAACAGACATTTTTTAAAGTAAATATAATCTAAAATATACAGTTACCTGTGGTATATATATATTTGCAATTATTGTTTTTTATAATTTATTATCGATGACTTATTCATGACTTATTCATGACTTATCCTTGACTTATTTTCACTTTTCAAAGTTGCACCCACGAGCATGTCTCCATTTTTTATTTGTTTAACATATTTGGTTATATTTTATTTTGAAAGATTCTTATATTGTTAAGTTTTAAGTGTATTATACTTATTCGCTCATATATATATTAGCTCTTATTACACTGGATGTATTTTTTGAAAAATGAGCTTCCAAGAAAGCATTTTTTAGTAAAAGTTGTAAAAAGCATTTTTTTAGATTTGTTCTGCTCATAATTGATATTTATTTAATCGTTTTCAATTCATTAAAATTAGTGATCATATTATAATTGGCTAAATGAAATTATAGTTATATATTTTTTATTACAATTGGTTCACAGTGTTTACCATTAAGGCAGATAGGGACAACCTGTACCCATAAATTAATTCGTATTTTTTTAAAACGTATTAATAAATACAAACAATATATATGTTTAAGGTAATAAACATGTGTTTTAAAAAGATTTATTTTATAATTTTACAGTTATTACCTTTATTTTAAAGCAGAAGAAACGTAAATGTTTCTGTTGTATTTATAAAAAAAATTATTGTTCCTTTTTCTTTATATTTTGTAATTTACATCAAATGTGATAGTATCCTAACAAACATATTAAACTATTTGATAAAGTTTATCATTTTAATACCAAAGTCATAAATATACGAGAGACACTAATATCCTATCGTCCTGAAGGGTTATACATAATTTAGGTATGACGAACTTGATTTGCCCTGTTCCAAACGTGAATTTTGATCTTTTGACGGTCTAATGGAATTTAGCAAAATGTACGCCAAATGAGCAATTTTTTTGTAAAATATGTTGAGATAGGTAATATGTATACTTCTATATCTGTTAATATATATATATATAATTTACTAAGCGTACCAAATTTAAAATGTAAATACCGTTTGAGGTGATATCTGCTCCCCATGTTCACAGGAATTATTAGCCTATATCTGCTCCTCATGTTTACGGGAATTAGGATATCTGCTCCTCATGTTTACAGGAATTATTAGCCTATATCTGCTCCTCATGTTTACATGAATTATTAGCCTATATCTGCTCCTCATGTTTACATGAATTATTAGCCTATATCTGCTCCTCATGTTTACAGGAATTATGATATCACGTATTGCAATTAATGTTTTGAAATAGAAATATAGTACGCAAAATGTGGGACATTTACAGTTTGAAACTTAATTACCGACAACAATTCCTATATACTTTAATATTGATTTTTTAATACAAACAATAATATATTAATAATGTATACAATGAACAACATAACTACATATAATGTAGTACAGAATAACAGTTCAAATGTACAGAATAGTTTATAAACATATGAGTAAAAATAAGTCATTTTAATTAAAAATTCTAATAGGCTTCTATCCTGATGTTTTCTTCTGTTTCAAACAAATGACACCTTCCTTAACCAACGACTCCCAATGCTGTCGTTAAAAATTCTAAAATTTAAATTCTAAATTTAAATTATAGACTTTAATTTAAACAATTGACGTTTTATAAAAATATTATAAACAAAAGTTGACCCATAAATAATAAATTGTCTGTTGCATTTAGACAACATTGAGTCACCACACTTAGAATTTGGATTTAATTTAATTTATTCTAATCAATAAATGTATATGGAGCTTCAGAATGGAACTTCAGCATGCATGGTTTACATATGTGTTTATAAATATGTATTAAAAAACACCCATTTTTTCCTGACAACCTATATGTATACTAGTATATTAGAAAATCCTCAAAGCTGTATCCCCTTCCAATATGACGTCATTATGTAATGATTATGGTACACAGGTATATGAAATCGGTCAAAAATGTAGTTTACTCGAAATAGTAATACAGTTAGTCATTTTTTTAATTATTTAGGCCATTTCTGTTAGGTTATATTATGTTAAAATGAAGGCATACTAAAAATATTTAGAACCGTTATTTTCTAATTCAGAACTATGAAACCATAACATATAATAGCATTTAAACAATAGAAAAGTGTACTTATAAATAATAATTCTTTTATATATAATATGGACTGAAACATTATTTAATTGGCTAATATCAAACAAATAATGGCATGTTAGCTAACTGATGTAATAATTCTGTGCTTGGAAAATTAATTAATATTCTTCATTATTATCGTCAACATTTCGTATATACATAGGTTGGAAATAATCCAAGTTCCATGAAAGAATGCGCAACATTCACAAAAAGAAGCATATCTGGGAAAACAATCACACTTCATTGCGTTCAAAGCGGCACAAGGGTGTTAATGTTTGGCACAACTTTACGAATCCAGAGGAATGACATTGGATTCTTGGTTCTATGTGAAGTGGAAGTTTTTGGCTGGCGTTGTAAGTTATGATTTATATTTTTATAGAAAAATATTTTTAAATAACTCTGGTCAGCAGAAAAACATAATATGCTCTGTATAAAAATAGTAGTTTTTAAATAAAATTATAGTATAGAATTTAAAAATTAAATTATTTTCAATTTTCAAGGTCAGATAATAAGGGTCATATGAAATAACAAAATATGGACTATTTATCGCATTATTATAGTGTCTCAATATAAATTTAAATATTAATAATTTCGGGTATAAAATATCGGTTTGTTATTTGTAATGCTCTATATATAGAAAATTAGGTATTTCTATAAACATCTTATTTAAATTTAATACGTTATTTATTAATCCATTGACATTAGGAAGCAATAAAACTTGACACATTGTATATATTCGAAGCTCAAATATACGCTATATTGCTATTTTTCAAAATATTTCGAACAAAATGTATCTGCAAAATCTTAATGTTAATGAATGAAACAATTGGAAATATATTATTGACAGAGGAGTTTGACATTAACATTATTAGAAAAAAGTACACATTTGACACCGAGGAACACGTAAATGACGAGACATTTCGCTATTTGAAAGGCGTGTGGAAATACAAGTACAACTTCTATGATAAATTGTAGTGCTTGAATTCACAAACGAATCGTGAGGCATCACTAACTAAATCAAATAATCTAGTAGCCAGCTGTTTTTTAATTCATTTAAGGCCTGGTTTGGACGAATCATCGCCCTGGGTGATACATATATACAAATAGTGCCCACATGAGGATGTCTATTGCCAAGATTTAATGGAAAAGTGTGCCTTTCTGAGTAAAGTGGGCGCTTAACAGTGTCTCTACCCCCCCTAAACAAAATGCTAGATCTGCAACTGAGAACAAATACAATGATGTAACAAATAAGTGATATTCAATCTATAGTTATATAACAGCGGAATGTATTGGGGTTTTATAGTTTATTACATGTTTCGTATTCGGTCTGAGAGAAAGAAAGATTATTTATTTTTCAATGTTCATCTTTTCTAGTACAATTTAGAAGTGAAAACTTTATGCATGGGTTATATTCGAAACTTTCTAGATTTAAATATTGGACATTACTAAATACTTTCTTAGAATTATTAAATTATTTCTGTAACTTCTTTACAATGAAATTGTTGTATGTACGTTATTAGTCTAATTTAAACTGTCACTATGAATTATATACAGAAAATGAGAAACTGCATTAAATATATTTAAAATATGACTATGTATGGTGAGATATTTTGTTAATACTTTTAAGTAATATGATCTATTCACGATCTATTTTCGTGCTTTATTCAAGTTAAGTTACGAGTAAACATACATTTTGAAACTACTCTAATATTTGACGATCAAAACTGTCATTAAAATAATCATTATTAATAGAAAGAAATCAATAAATAAAAAAGTATAGCAATATATATCTTACATAAACGAAAATAATTTCAACAATTATTATTTTTAATTAATTTAATAAGAAATTAATTAATTGTCATAATTTCGGAATATAATTATTTCGACAATTTTTTTCTTTAATAAAATTATAAGTATAGTGGATTTCAGTAGTGCGACCACTAGGTCTCGGTGAAAAGAAAGATGAGTGATATCTTTGTTTCAATTATGCGTTGATCAACTCTCCACTTTTTGGGCTGAAGTTTTGGACGATACGATCCCAGAAGTCTATCCATAACGTCTACTACACCCATGTTTTTATTGTAGGACTTTATGAAAGCTGGTTGTTTTAACCCTCTTTGAACGCCGTCTTCCTTTATCTAACGCTTCGATTTCAAGAATGAAGTCACTTTATCAAAATTGGAAGCAACACTAACAACAGCATTATCCTTCACTGGCATGCAAGAACCTTACAATCGGATTTCCAATCAATGGCTCCTTTCTCAAGTTTCTGCATGACTTTGACACCTTTTAGAAAACATTTGTTCAACCCGAGTCTCACGAGCGGTGCCAGTTGCGTGAAAACCTTTCGAAGCTAACGATGTCAGCAATGTATAACTAGTGAAAAAGTTGTCGAAGTAGATAGTGTGTTCTTTTAGAGTATCGACAATGTCTAAGAGCTGAAGAACAACACGTAAGCCAAGTGGATCTGCGGTCTTATCTGCAGAACCGACAGAATCTTATGGGTTTTCCGCGAATAAACATACGGCCAGAATGATGTCCATAATAAGGAACCATAGACTCATCAATTCTCAAAGGATCATCAAAAACACAAAATTGTTTCAGGCAATCGTTGAGGTGATTGTAGAGAGGACGAATTTTGCCATATTTATCACCATCAGGTAAATCATTATTGTTTGCAAAGTGAATGTGCGATTTGATTTTATGAAATCTGTCACGAGGCATCGTTTGGGAAACATTGTCACAGCGTAAGTCCGGTGCTGTAGACCAGTAGGCATTCTCCGAAGGAAGTACTCAGTAGAAGAATTCCAAAGAAACGCAACAGTTCTTGTAGATTTGTATTAAGTTGGGTGTCTTTTTGGAGGACATACTGATTTGAAAATACAGCCACTTCTTCCAAATATTTATCTGTGAAGTATAACAGAAAAAGTTGAAGAGAAGTTTTTGTGATTAGATCAGGATGTGTATCCGCCAAATGCTGTGGAGTAACCGATTCCAGTAGCAAGTTGTAATTTTCATGCTTCAGCCAGTGAGGGATATCTGCTTGAGCTGATGTGGATGGAGCACTTTCACCAGGATGTCTCGGCAGCATTTCAAGTTCCCCAGCATCGTCATCAGGTGTTGTTTCATTTAAATCGCCTTCATCAATGTATTCATCATCAGTAACTTCACCATAATCTGCCGGAAGTGGTAAGATACACATCTCTGCTTCTTCTTCTTCATCAGACCAATTCATTACAGTTTCAACTGCCTTACTGAGGGTTAATAGTCGACGAGCCATTATGGGAAATTTCAAATAATGATTTATAAAATTAAAATGTTTCTCTTTCACACAGTACCTAATATTTCATCCTAATTATTATCCCAGCTAAGTTGTGATTGGCTATTCTCATAATAGCTAGCAAGTAATTAGTTGGGCTGGCGTAAATGTGCAAAAGAGCACAGACCAACTAATTACATATTTACCACAACAGTGAAGATGAATCTTTGCCAATTTGTACCCGAATAAAATCAATTTATGCAAAACACCTAAATTAATTGTATGTTACGCGCCAACGTTCCATAATTGAAACATATATAAAACCTACAATTTCTTGTAAGTTATTTATCAATTATTGATTTGTTTCATGATGAAAACGAAATGGCTAGTTCCCAGCTTTATTGGAAGCCATACATATTTTAGTTACATTTTATCTTGCAGTTATTTAGTGATTGTTTAAAAAATGGATAAAATCAATATTTTACTTACTTTTAACCTTTAACACATGCACCAAAGTAAAGAAAGAAAAAAAATTCTATGGATATAAGTTTGGTAGAATGATGTTAAATTACATAAAAACAATTACGAGAAACTATATCCAGATGTTTTTATAAAAAAATTAAATAATTTTCTATAAGTGGAACGTTGGTGCGTAAAAGGTTAAAACAGACTAGACACATTATACCCTAGTTCGTGTTGTATATGTTTGAAATTTGCAGTTAAATTGTGCTGTTTTTTGTTCTTCGTATTGATACATTGAAACATAAAATAATATGACAAATAAAACTAATAAAAAATATTTTTTTATACAAATCAGATTTACATCTCATGGCTTTTACCAACATATAACGGACGTAAAATGTTGAAATATCCTGTTGTGTATATTGTTTTACTTTTGCTTTTTACTTTGTTTTATTATGTAATAAATATATTAAATTAGTGGAGGTGGTGATGCAGACCTTCCCCTTCCATACTACTAATATTATTGTAATAAATATATTAAATAGTCCAAAATATAATTTTCGCTTACAAAATTTGTGGAAAACTGAAAATACAATTCAAGTTGAGTTCAATTATTTGAATAACACTTTAATTGAAGTATTAATAAGTATATTTGCAAAACAATTGAAGCATATATATTTAAACAAAATTATACTTGAACAACTTTACAGACGTAACATAATATTAACATGTTGACAGCAATAATTGCAATACATAATATAATACATTATATTCAGGTAGTATATATACATAGTATAGCACAACAGGAAATATAGGCCTAATAATGTTTTCTGGTATAATTCTATATACGTAGCGTTGTTGAATACATATTATTTGTATATAAACAAAATCATTAACAACATAATAAAACATACCGTCAATTTTAGATAAAAAAGAAAAATAAGCTTTAATATAATAAGAGTATAGACTAACCCTATGATGATTTATTAAATGGGTTATATAGCATTAAGCCTATAGTATAACAAGTATTTTTACACTATTTGCTTTAATATATGTTTTCTTTGAAATATTTTGCTATCCCGTATGTATATAGATATGGTCAAAACCTTTGGCAGATGGGTAAACCTGAAAGGGAATCATTTTAACTTGATTATTAAGCCAAACATTGCAATTGGTCATTGACCATATCTAACCTACAGGATTAAACTTATACAAAAATCAAATATGTTATGTAATAAAATATAGAATGTTTTTTAAAAAGTTTGACCCAAAAAAAACTTTTTTGGACAATTGTTCTGTAATGTTACATTACATCGTATTTTAAAATCAGTTTTGATATCGGTATCGTCTTTTTATCTGGTTTTGCTCAAAATAGTCCCCTTTCTAAAATACCAAACTCCTAAAGTAAAACGTGTACACCATATTTTTAATAAACTCCATTTCATAATATGTTTTTTGTAGATTTATAGGACACCCTATTGGCAAACTATGGTATATTTTGGTTAATTAACTTTAAAAATACCTACATGTGCCAAACGTTATACTGGTAGTACATTAAAATGTATAACTCTACTGTACACTAATTTACAATGTACGATTTTCCTGCAGCTTTTCAAAGCAATGCTCAAATCATATCTAGAGGTAAGACTGCTTCACAGATTGATATCTTTAGCAGTCTCAAGAAAAATGTTGCCGGTCTCGCTGTTGATGGAAATAAGCACTCTATAACTAACGCGGAGTCTTGTTCTGTTACTTCTTCACGGCAAGGAGCGTGGTGGCAGGTTGACCTAGGAGAAATATCTGCAATTAAAGAAATCGGTATTACCGTTGTTGGTGATGGTCATTCAATATTGTCAAATTTTAAAGTTTTGGTAAGTTTGAGAAAGAACACCTAACAAATACAGTTATACAATATTATTTCAGTTAACATTAAAACTATTAAAACATGTAAAATAACTAATAATTACAATATGTACATATATATTGTGCTGTATTGTTGTCGTTATATTTCCAATGATTTGAAAAGTTAGTTTTCACCACGTTGGAATTATTATTTGTTATTTTAATTAATTACGTAACATATCTCACTTTTTTATAAATGTTGTATGTTTAACAGAACACATTGCATAATTATTACAATATGGTTGTCATATTTGAAAACAAATTAAAACATTCTCCCTGAACAACAATTTGCATAATTTATTAATTCAAACATTTCGAAATCCACAATAAAAACGTTGTTACCTCAAGCAGAAGATATCATTTTAAAATGATTTAGTAACTATAACGAATTTATTATCAAATAAAAATTATACCGATAAAAACAAATGATCAAAAAAATGTTGCCGTTAAATATAGCACGAAATTGTGAGAATTTATGTTTTTACGTTAATTTAATATTTTTATTTTTAATTAAACATATATGTAAATATTGTGAAATAAGTGTTATTACAAATTAAATTATATTTTGATATATAGCATTCCCATGATTTCTAATATTAAAATTGTGATGTGAGATGTTTTTTAATGTGATTTTCCAAAATATAGATTCATATATTTCTCAATCATTTCAGATCATAATTAAAATGTTAAAAATCAAAAGCAAAACTATAGATACCTTACCATATCCTGCTAATGTAATCAATTATTTAGTTGAACATGTTTAATAAATCAATTAACATATTTTAACAACGTTTAAAACATGGTATTCATTAAATACTCTATTTGAGAATTTTCGTAAATATTTAAAACATTTAATAAATTCAAAACTCTAAAAAACACAATCAAACATTAAATTCTTGGTATTTATCAGTATTTATACACTTGTCGTAAGTATTTTTAAATCCTTTAAATAATGTCCAATATACAGCTTAATGGAGTTATTTGTAAAAGCATAAAGATAATGAGATTGTTTAATAAGATTCACATAAATAAGTAATAATTATTCAGTTCATAAAACATAAATAACTAATTTATTTTAATTTCATATGATTTGGTAATCTTATGAAATAACACATATGTAAATCGAATTTATTTATTTATCATCATTTATAATATATTTTTACTTTATTATTATTTATTTATTTTAATTGTTATTAATCATTTATTTATTATTCATTTATTTAATATTATTATATTTTTGTTTACTATATATATATTTATTATCTATTTATTATTTTTTTATTATTTACTTATTATTTATTTATTATCTATTTATTATTTGTTTTTTATTTATTTATAATTCGTTTATTATTCGTTTATTTATTTATTTATTTATTTATTTATTTATTATTTCTTTATTATTTATCTATAATTTATTTATTTATTATTTATTTAATTTTTAAAAAGTTTAATTATTATTTACATTTGATCATTGGAATAGCTATTCAACTAACTGTGTTAACTGGTTGTTTTTAGTATTGAATATATCTCTTATGAATTTTGTAAAATAAAATAATGATATTTAAAAATTACACATAATCATCCTATTATTAGGTTCAGTAAACTGTAGTTAGAAAAGTTAGTGTGAATCAAGGCGGATTAAAAAGTGGATTACAAAGTGGATTAAATATACAGAAATCTGTGACCGAAAAACGTTAACAACGTTTGGACTTCTGGGATGCACAAAATAGTTACTATAATTAGACAGTTGAGTTGGTTCTTAAACATTTTAACATACCTTTAAAAACATCTTCGTATTAAGTGACACATTACGAAACCAAGTGTTTAGTTAGATGCATTAGATTTTTCTTTTAACCGAACAGTTGCTTTAATCAATCGCCATTTCAGGTTGGGAGTGACCCAAACAGTATGCTAAAATGCGCAAACTATCCGGGTTCGGGAACACGTGGACAGACCATTAAACTGGATTGTTTGGCAGCTGGCAGATATTTGAAAATTCAACTCAATGGAAGACGTCACTTGATTCTCTGTGAAGTCGAAGTATTTGGATGGGGTGAGTTGTTTCACTGCAATTAATGACAGTTATGCTGTTAAACCAAACATTTGATATCTTTAAGTAATTATGTATCATGTGGTTTTATAATGGAATAATGCTGAATTATATATAATAATATGTATAAAAACTTATCATAACAATATCTTATTATATTATATTAACGAGGTATACAGCAATTCACGTTAGTTACAAATCAATCGATTATAACCACACTAGTTATAACAATTTAAAGCCAACTACATTTATATTGAACATATTTTTACATAATGGTTTTAAATATACAAAGATTGAACATCAACTGTACATTGTACAAAACCTATTATTAGGAAAACGTGAATTATACATACGTATAACATTTTCAGTAGAACTACAGTGTGGATTATGCATACTTATTCACGCGCAACATGAAAGTCAGTAATAACGTAATTTGTATGACTGCTTTAAGAAACGGAATGTCATGACTTAATTTTATGTGGTTAAATTTCGTGCCAAAGTTACAACACTTTAGAGAAAATTAAACGTTTTATGCAAAATGATGCCCTAAGCATTCCAGAATCCCAGCTCATTGGTTCATATAAAGACAGTTTTTTTTGAAAATCATATCACTCTCGTGTAAATATTTTTTATATTTATAATGCATCATGATTAATAGTATGAATGCCTGTGTGGGAGGAGTGTAATCTAAAAACAGCATTTTATTTTGTTGCTGCTTCTAGTTAATAAGTATAATAAACATTTCAAATACTGCAAACATGAGTGTTTTTTCTACTATATTATTAAATTGTAATCGTTTGTCCTTAGCAGTGTCGTTGACTAAGTAGTAAGTAAATGTCGATGTATTTAGTCGGTAAGGACATAATATACCTTTTCATCTTTTTAAATAATTAGCTATAATTAATTTAGGTTTCAACATAT
Organism: Coelogynopora nodosa; assembly: GCA_034780555.1. NCBI lineage: Eukaryota > Metazoa > Platyhelminthes > Proseriata > Coelogynoporidae > Coelogynopora > Coelogynopora nodosa. The sequence goes on along the minus strand of JAUZND010078323.1, from coordinate 7,239 downwards.
CAGCGAATATTCCGCTCGATAAATTAATCGTTAAATACTCAAAATATGAGTAAAAATCACCATACGTTTCTACGGAAATTTCATTGCCTGGCAGTTCTACTCTTAATTATTTTGTATATACTAATATTGGTTACATTCTATGTGGAACAGCTCTTGGTTACAACGCGGGAGTTGTCTCCAAAGGGAAGTCAGCTACGCAAAGCAGTACAATCGCTAGTTTCGTCGGCATTCCAAGTCTGGCTGTTGACGGAAATAACGACCCATTCTTGCTTGGACGTACTTGTTCACGTACTGAGAGAGAAGATGGCGCTTGGTGGCAGGTGGATTTAGGAGGACCTCATGCGATTCAAGAAGTCAGCATTAGCGTCCATTCTGATAGCTCCACAATACTCTCAAACTTTAGTGTTTTTGTGAGTCATTTGCTTTGTATATAATATAATAATAAACATAATTCTAATCTATTGTAAATTTGTTATAGGCCTATATATTGGAAGATTTATATATTACCCAATTATGCGGTTATATATATATATATAGATATTATTCACTTTAAGGTATAGCTGTTCATTAATAAAAAAGTTTAAATAAAAAAATACACATTAATATTTATCGTGATCGTGGTTTTTAAAATATCATTTACTTATAATTAAGTTATTTTATAATATAAATCTACATAAATAACCCTTATACATAATGTAACATCATTATATATATATATATATATATATATACGTGTTCATCACTACTAACCAATTTATCTTAAACAAATAAATATTTAGAGTTATAATTCTTAATGATTTATAAATATATCATCCCTTCCGTTTATTTATAATAATATTTATTTTATATACTTTAAACAATAGTTTAATAATTCAAACAAACTTTAAACTACGGAATGTCGATATTTTCATAAAAAGTATTTAATTTGGAGTAATTAAACGTTTTCAATTATATTTTATTTATATATAATATACAATTATAACATAGAAGACCATTTTATTTTTGAAAAAAGTGTAAATCAGTTATTTTTTGTGCAAAACTTTATTGAAAACACGTGTTTCTGTTTATAACCTAAGTGTAAATAACACTTAAATTAACTACGAGTAAACAAACATATACAATATGCAATTACGTGTTTTGCTGAACTTTTTTCTTGAAGATTTTTTCTAGAATTACTGAAAAGAAAGAAAAAAAGTTTAGATGTCGTTGTTGGAATAGTAAAAGACGTTATCTATTTAGTTGATGATGAACCTAATGAATACCGAATGCGGCTGATATGACGAAACTACACAGTTTACATTAGTTATTTTGATAGACCTCCTAATTTATTTATAGGTGTTAGAGTGAAGTTAGTATTATACAGTAGTTTAATGATTACAACTACATTGGCGGCTGGATGCAATGTGTTTAAGGACATCGTTGTTCAATGTTCAATGCAACTAGCAAGATGTGGAGGGTCTGACGATCTAAGGAGTTCGAAACATGTGGACGATACCTAAATATAAAACTGAATATCAAAATGACCTATATTTTCCGTAAAATATCCAGTAAGACAATTGCATTACCAAATAAATAGAGTACGAAAATCTGCCTTGTAAGTCACAGGTCAGAACAAAATATCGTTCTCATTTCGTAGATCACGGTACCTGAAGTTATCACCCTTTTATGACGTCACTGCATCTGAAATTATCACCCTTTTATGACGTCACGGTACCTGAAGTTATCACCCTTTTATGACGTCACTGTACCTGAAGTTATCACCCTTTTATGACGTCACTGTACCTGAAGTTATCACCCTTTTATGACGTCACTGTACTTGAAGTTATCACCCTTTTATGACGTAATTGTGTGACATTACTATGGATTAATGAGTGAAGAGACAGGAAACATGCATTAACATGAACATGAACAAACATTACACAACATAACATCCCAACAAAGAATCAGAGTCACCCATGTAAACAAACAAGATTGAACAGTGTGCAAAACTTACTTATGTTGTTAGCATACTTTCTCAAGCCTTACATAGCACACCTTTTCATTCATATTTTATATATATATATTAAAAGGATTTTATTATTTAGATTTAAGGAGCATAAAATTTGCGCATTTTATGATGAATGAATGTATTTGTTTTTTTAATGTTTTATTATGAAGTTGGATGATACCAATTCAATTATATGTAAAAGTATAAAGTTATTTTATTGTGGCTACCTGTGCTTATATGGAACACTAAATCATTCTATGTTTAAACTTCAAATATTTAAATGTTAGAAAAAACAAACGATATTATTCAAAAAGACGAAATTTGATGATGACTTACAAATTTATTAATTTGATGCAACCAAACATATTTACATATTTACTAATTTAATAAATATGTATGTAAATATATATACTGTTTAGCAAGATGTAAGTTGCAAATGACAAGATGGATTATTCCTATTTTGAAGATGATGACCACTCCCTTACATTATGCAGGTGGGTAATTCTGAAAGTTCGATGACCAAATGCACATCGTTCCCTGGAAATGCAACACCCGGACAACTTATGCATCTCAAATGTGTGGCCATCGGCCGCTATCTACGCATTCAGAATAATAACATCAATTATTTGATTCTGTGTGAGGTGGAAATCTTTGGATTGGGTAAGTTGTGTCAGTGTTCTGTGTGAAAATGGGTATTTTTTATTTAGTTATTTGCATCGTGTTCTGCAGCATTGTGTTTTAAATGTTTACATATTCATGTTAACATGATATTTATTTGTAAGATAAATCGTTTTTGATTCTCTCAAATTACCAATTTAATTTGTCAATATATAATTGTAATGTATAGTAGATTGGTTAATTGACGTTTGACTACACAAGTAATATTTTATTTGTATGCGAAATACACATTTTTATTCAAAAAACAAATGACAAAATTATTCCCTTATATGTATGTTATAGATAGAAAAACTAAATCACTAATAACTGCTTTTTGATGTTTATGATGTCATCAACCTATCTGCTTTATGATGTTTATGATGTCATCAACCTTTCTGCTTTATGATGTTTATGACGTCATAAACCTTTCTGCTTTATGATGTTTATGACGTCATCAACCTTTCTGCTTTATGATGTTTATGACGTCATCAACCTTTCTGCTTTATGATGTTTATGACGTCATCAACCTTTCT
>JAUZND010078312.1:0-16307 GCA_034780555.1 Coelogynopora nodosa | reverse complement strand
AGCGATTTTTTTGCTCACTCTATAGTAAAAACATAGAGCGATTTCTTTTTGCTCACTATAAACAGTGAGCAAAAAATGTTGCTCACGCATTTATATTATAAGCGTGGCATAAAAGTATTTTTGTTAAAAAGGCAATTATTATTCATAAATGATAAATTCTTTCTCAAAATGGCTTAAACTTGCAGTTAATTAGGAACTAAATTGCAAATTATGTATATAAATGTTTGTGTATGAACAATCAGCATATTAATTATATTTAATTAAATGTTTCTGAAATAATTAGATACCTGAGACATGTTTCTGAAATAATTAGATACCTGAGACATACTCCGGTCCTCACGCTGGATCAATTTGGACGATTTTGGTGAAGACGATGACGTCATTTGATCTCCAGTGGTGACGTCAGTTATCGATCGTCTCGATGTTGACTGTAATGATATCCCAAAGTGTAATGTTTACTTCGTCTAGATAATATTTTTTGTCAGAAATATACTCCACAACAATTTAAAAATGTTAAACATATTAATGAACCTTTTTTCATTAATAGGAAATGTATATATTTTAAACGTTATAAATTTCTTATTTTTGAAATTATTATATAAAAAGTTTAGTTACAATCTTATACTTTGAAAAAACCCCATAACAATAACCGAGATTGGTTTTGTTCACGAACATAGAAAGTTATTGTTAATAGTCATGGTAATATTATATTCATAGCCATAGGTAGTATGAGAAAGATAGTCATAATTTGCATAATGTAACATTTAGTTGCTATAGATGGTTAAGTCGGATTCGTTTATGGGCTAGCCTAAAATATTTGCTTCATTTACTTATAATTAAAAGTAAGATTCGCTGATAACTTTATATAATAAAATTGGAAAAATCTAACATACAATGTATAATTACATTCATATTAACATGTTTGAATATTTGCAGTTTACGTAACTCACTTACAAAATATATAATATATTTAAACTGTCAAACATGACTTTCTAAAAATTAGAAGTGTACTTACTGACTGACGATTTTCTGACTTTGTAACAATATCTGGTCTTTCATGTTCAAAGTCTGGAATATTGAAATCTTTTTCAAACGAGGCATCCTTTTGCCGCATACTGGGCATCCTTTTGTGTGTATCGCGCGACCACTGTTCTCCAGACTCGTCCAGAAATCGATCTTCTCGGATGTCACTACTGTTCATGGGACTACGCGTAAAGTCGCGGCCATCGGAACTGTTGAGCGGTTCCCACTGACCTTGACTGATAGTGGTGGTATCACGTAAACCCAAGTGACTACTGTCGACCACTTTCGTTTTGGACTGAATCACTAAATGGCCAGGTTGTTTGTTGGGGGAAAGAGCGTCAACCGACAATTTTCTGTGTGATAAGGCCGGTGACAGTGAAAACGAGCTCGAAGGCGAGGCTGAGATAGACGAAGATGGAGATATAGAGTCTCCACTATGGACTATTCTTTCTTCGTCGGTAATTCCACGTTTTATTGGGCAGGCTTCTATATTTTTAGCATTAGTTGTTTGATACTGTTCGGTGTCATGAGAAACATTTTTCATCAGAGTGCCAGAAAAAAGACCAGAAAATTTCGATGCAGTTATAGCAAAAAAACCTTTATTTTCTTGCATTGTATCCTGTTTGTCCTTGTTAGAAGCCGCACTTATTTGTGATTTTTTAATAATATGGTTTGCGGGAGTAGATTTTCTTCGCGATTGATCAACACTAGTTAAACTACTAATATTTTCATAATTTTTACACCGTTTGATAAAAGATTCAGAACAATCGTAGTCTATTTCATTATCGCTTATTGATTGTAAATTAGGTTGGCGAGTTTCTTTAGGATACTTGACCTGAAATTTATCTGGGTAGGCAAATCTAGATTCATGGCCGTCATTTAATTCTAACCTAGCGGCCTCTTCAACAGATGGCGAAACATCTTCAATTGGGGATAAATCAGTCATTGGAGACCACGTATTCACTCCTAGGCCAGTTACAATATCTTGAGAATCCTCCTTACGGGTTCGGTTTAAGGCTACATCTTCATCATCACCATCAATAGGCATTTTTGCATCTTTTGAATGTAATTCGTAGTGGTGATGGTGATGGGATGCCTGTAACTGATCCATAAGGCAGCCAACATCACTGCAGGCACTAGAACTGCTGCTACCACACGGCGATCCTACTTCTGGCATTTCGCGGTAAAACTGATGTTTCTGAGCATCGATGTGATATTCAAATTGAGATTTCTGCTGATAGTGATGATGGCGAGATGTTGGTAGTTTTTCATTCCGAGTTGAGGATGTCACTGGTTGCATAGCCTGATTTATTAAACTGTCGGTATCACTGGCAATTGCTGCGGCATATGAAGCTACATCGATTGTCCAATTTGCATCATAATCCTCCATAAACTGTATGGAATTGTCTCCAACTGAAGAGGCCATAGCTCTATCAAATCCACGTTTCATCAAAATTATGTCGTCGCCTTTGGAGGTTGTGGGCATTTTGTAAATGACGTTTTCTGCTGCCTGTATCGGATCAGTTGCAAACGCCGCTTGCTGTAACTCCTCCTCCTCTTCCGCCATAAGCTCCGGAGTAAATTGGGTTTCCTGACGGGGAGATAATGGAGGGGAGAATCCGTAACACTCGGCAATTCCCCCGCTAGTGTTTAATGTTGTCATTGGGGAATGAGGAGGGCTAGCACTTAGATAAGGATGCAGCCTAGGAGATATTGGAGGGCTCAATGAAAATTGGTCATCTTCAAGCAATTTCAAATGTGAAGGTTGAACTTCTCGCATTGCCTTTTGCGGATAGCCCCTTTCATATTGTGGCTGATTTTCTTCATGATCTGAAAAATCTCGATATTCATAATATTCATCATCATCTTCATCTTCAATGAAATGTTCATCAAAGGGGAAATCTGTAATCTTTTCTTGATTCAATGTATAGTCGGGTACCCGTGAGTTGAAAAAATCTCTCGGTCGACGGGGCTGCTCGGCTGATTGAGTATACTGAGGATACTGACTTGGTGGGGTAGGAGAAGGCAGTTTTGGATGATTTTGTTTGGACTGAGAGGACTGCAGATGCATCATTTTAACATCTTTATAGTCTGGTTTGATTTGTACACTGCTCGCTGATGAAGATTTTGAAATATTGGTATTTTGACTTGTATCTGAAGGAAAAATAAAAATGGAAACAAAATTAAATTAAATTAAAGATTTCAACTTTGCCTCCTTTATAATTATTTAACATTCATTGTTATCAATTTATTTGATTCAAATTAAACTTTTGAAAATAATTAAACGCCTGAAACAAAACAAATATAGATGATTTTAGAATGTATAAGACAGTTATCGTAATCATCAATTTTATTTGACATGTTTAAAAGTGAAATAATAAGAAAACATTGAACTGCACTTGAAACTAATTGCATTGATTAACGATGCAGTAGAAAGGCGGATATAACGAGATAACTATATCAAATTTATTTTGTTTGTTTAGGTGCAAAAATTAATTAATGAAAATGTGTCTGGTTTTGTCGTATCAAAGAATGAAATCTTAATAACATCGTATATTAATGAATTTGAATAACACTGAATAATGCATAGTAATAAATCTGAATGCATAATATAATATAGGAATGTCACTGTGCATATTAAAAAATATATCTGAATGACGTCGCATAACAATTACTCCTAATAATTCTAATTAATTAATAATGAATCTCAATTTAAAATAAAAAACTTAAATAACGCTGAATGCTAAATATATATATAAATAGAGGTGGATAATAGTCAATATATATCGATAAATATTTTTATTAATTAATTATTTCATATTAATGAATCTGAAAGCGCTGCACATTGTATAATATTATTTTGTTAATTTGTTATGTTGCAGTTAGGCCTACATGTGGCGAAGAAATTGTTTGATATTCTTTCTCAGGTAAACTATACTGAAATTTGTAAAACTTTATTTTTAATTGTATTTTAATCAATCGCTTAAATAATAATGGGTCGAATAGAATAAGTAAAAATTAAGTTTTACTTTTTTTCCCTTAAGAAATAAATGTTTCTAATCATGTTTTTTTATTATAGGCAATATATACCTTATATTGGTATACCGATACTAATGGAAATAATTTTGCTTTTACTACAATCAGTGCAATTAAAACAATTAGTGGTTTTTCAATAAAAATATTTTTTTTCAATAAAAATGTTATCTAAAAAAATAGTTGCTTGTTACGGGAAGTGTGACTGTTCTACATGATAGTATTTATTTAACACGCGCCGCTGAGTGTCCTAAACCTCGAACCAACTAGTGATTCTTTTATTACATGATGTGTACTTTATATTTTGTTTTTCTCATTCTAGTTTCAATATACCATGTTCCACAGGCATGACTTACCATTTAATTATGTTTTACACCTGTCGCATTATGTACAGGGACTGCTTGGATTTGTTGTGTTGTCCTTTGTGTTGGTCTGGTTTTTGGATGTTTATTTGTAAATGCTTTTGTTGGTGACCGCTAAAAGCGTATTTTAAATTTGTTAAATTTAACATATTCTGGTAATTAAAACTTTATTCTCTTATTTTTACAGCCATTTTTACATACTTAAACTCAGCTTAAAGCTATATGATTTTTATGGTTCTTCTTTTGCTTACATATAAAAAAAATTGTTATTAGAATTGTTATTATTATTATTATATTTACATATATATACTACTATAACACGGTACATTAATAAATCTTGAACAAATCCCGAACTATTTTCATAATCCAGGAGAAGCTATTAGCTAACTTCCGCGCCTTTGATTCGTTATCACTGCACTGACTCACTTTGTATATCAAGAAACGTCTGATTGGCCATTTTGCTATCCGGTGAGCTACAGGGAAGACTGCTCATTTTGCTCATGGCCGGCCGTTTCCGCGTTGACGATGATGTGGATGTGTCCCGCAGCTCTTCGTAGTATGAATAAGACGCAGTTCTTTCAAGTTTTCGTTTACTAGACGTCTGAAAATGCAAAACAGGCCCCTGCAAAGTAGTGGCAAAGATGAGTAACCTTTTTTTGTAAGCTGACCTTTTATTACGTATTTTAAAACCGGTAGTTCTAAAATATTTTTTTCATAATTTTAAAAAGCTTATAAAAGTCATTTCGTTATTGTGTAAAATGTTTGTATTATTTGTATTGTCTGCTTTATTTGGTAATGTAACTTTCTCCTTAATATTGGAAATGCCGTTTTCTTATATTTACAATATACACAATATGCAGCATTATTTCTATCTTGATAATTTATTACAATATTGGTATATAGAAAAAGTATTATTATTTGAACATAGGAAAAATTGGATATTTATGATCAAAAGTGGTTAAATAGAAAGATGGAGTAAATCCCGGGGGATTAGATCTGATGTTTTAATCTCACTAAAAAATAGGCTCACTATCTCTGGAAGACAGCTGTCGAAATAGCACCTATGATTTTTCTAAAATAATTGGATGAGGTTGTAGACTTCAGAAGATCTTATTTCACTGAACAAATGTTATCTCGCGAGATACAATAGTAAAATTGTAGCTTTTGCGATAATTTCGTTTGTTCGCATTTTAAAGATTTAAAAAATTCATTTGCATTGTTTTTCTAATTTACATTTGTTTGAATTTGCATATATTTTGTTAAAATGAAAAGGTTTAGAAATATTTATTTCTTATTCATAATTACATAATTATTAATTATACGAGTTGACTTTTTAAAATGAGTATTAGAAAGGACCAGCATATTCCAACCATCTATAACATATTTATTAATGTAATGTTTTTATAGAGAAAGTGTCAAAATTTCTTTATTAAATCAGTAATATATGTTACAAAGTTAAAATATAGAAATTATTTGGTAGGTTTAACTAGCATTAAGTAATAAAAAGGATTACAATCAAAACAGGGCAAATAAAAAATATATGAAAAACATATATTTCCAATAAAACTCACAATGTTAAATAGCAAACATGATATTTGTATTTGGTGACAACCAAACATTAAAAATATCCATTAATGTCATAAATAATGTTAATAATGTTAATAAATTATATACCATATAATCAACTAGAACCCATTAAGAAATTGATAACAATACATATTTGCATTACAATTGCATCATTATCAAATGCCAAAACATTATATGTGGATTAGATGTGACAACAATTCTAAGTCAACCCCACAACCCGACTGTTCAACACAATCAGTGCAAAGTTTACAAAGTTTACATTTCAACACCAATGTGTAATTAAAGTGTTCTTCAGCCTTTATTACTAAAAACGGTATCGAGAAATCTATAATTTGTATATATTGGGTATAATAAGAACCAGGTGATGATTTGAACAATATTATTGTTGCATGTATACTCCATTGTCGAACTTTTTTAAAACATTGGTTAAAATAGGCTACCATCTTGTGCATATATGATTTAATGTATAAATAATCAAAAACATTAAATATAAAGAACTCGAATCCGTTAGAAGTTTAACCGCTGACGTTGCTAATTATCTTCCTGATATTTTAAAACTTATTTGACGAGACAAAGATCGGTTGTTACTGTTGTAAAATTTCTTTCAATGAAAAAGATTATTATATATATATATTAAATTTATTCATATTTTGCGCTATAATTTACTCATTATAATTTATCCTTTTAAATTTATATAAAAGGTTTCTAATAGCAATACTTTTTTTAATTCGAGACGGATAACGCTGACGTCATTTCCGTTCTTTATTAAGAAAACAACATTTGTTCCGAAATTAACAAAACAAATGCTGCTATAAATTAATAATTAATTTACAATACTGCTTTCCCACGACACTGTCTCCGTTCACCTATGTCAACACCCCAGGGAAATTGTTTTAAGCTATTATTTTTGTAAAATTAGAATAATTTATTAAAAAAATTCCGTCAACATCTACTGCACCGTCTATATTATAAGCCAGTAAAGAAGCGTGGGAATTTAGATTTTTAATTTATCCCGAGTTGATTGCGCTGCTCCGCCCCTACATGTTTACTAAATCTTTGCCTTGAATATAGAAGAAAGTCGTTCGAAAAATATGAACTTCCAATCAATCTCTATTAATTTTCTCAATTGTCATCTTCTTCACCGTTTGGTGAACAAATTACTGGTTGATGTCGATAACCAATTCTAAAATTCTAATTTTATTAAAGTTTTCTTATGAGTTGTTGCTTTTCACTTTACAGTTTCAATTATTGGATCAAAATGTATCATTTTTTGACTGAGATTCTAACATTTATTTACTCTTAAAGAACTGTATTAATTTTTTCAACGATTATAAATTGTCGAATATATCTTATAATCCAAAACCAGGTCTGTTGAATGAAATCAGTGGAACTTACGGTGAAAACATAAAGTGAGAACTACCAGGTTCAATTATTTTGGTCATACTTCCCACGGAGTGGGCCAGCGCCTTCGCCAATCGAGAGACTGTGAAAATTGAGAGTTCAGCATCCAAAAACTCCCTTAGGGCATCTTGCTTGTGTATCAAAATTATCCTTTCGAGCTTCGAGCCTTAGACATACGTATACCTATCACATATCTTTACATCTGGAGAATAGGGTTGTGTTTGAGAGGCCATTTTTTCAGCAATGTGAACTGAGGTGGCATTGGCGGCATGGGGTCGAGCATTGTACTGTATCAAATGCATATTTTTTTGTTCAAACAGGATTTGGAACTGGGCGAACTCTGTGAATTTATACCTATTTCCATGCATTAAATTAACTGAACTACGTGATCCTATATATACGTATAATATTATAAACCTAATAAAATGTGTTTTTTCAAAACGTAACAAATTGTATTAAATTTAATATTAGTAACTAGGTATGTAATATAGATTTACTCTTCTAATTAACAAACATATCTATAAAATGGAATATTTTTAAAGCAATTCTATTTGTTCTAGTTTATAGATACAATCTTTAAACGAAATTATTTTTGTAAATATTTATATTATTACATAATTGTTATTTTTAAATATATATTTGTTAACAGTAGATTCACTATTGTACTATTTAATATAATATGTGATAAATAATACTTGTTTGTAAAATATGTTGTGCGCCTTTTTTTTACATATATATTGAACCTTTTTTCGATATATAATTAAATACCAAGTAGCTTATTACTCTTCTTTAATTTTTAAATTTTGTGTATGTAACGAAAAACAATATTCTTTCAAGTTTTAGTAAAAAGTTTTAAATAGTATATTACTAAAATAAACAGGTCTGCCAATCTAGATATATATTAATTCAAAATATAATTCCAAAAATATAATATATTATTATTAATATCTACATGGAATGTATACTACAGGGAGTTGTTTTAAATAATATATTTTAAGGAACATAAACATCAAAAAACATTATACATTCGAGCTTCGCCATCGTGAATTAATTCCCCCAACGTTTCCGTTATGATATCAACCTCGCAAAATTTGCTGTTTCAGTTCAATGTTGTCTAATTTATGACGTCTTAGTTACTCAATAACAAATAAATTCCAAAACGAAGTTTCACAGTATTTCCCGGCTGAAATGAATATATGCTTTTCACTACAGACCAATTTTCCCATTTCAAGTCTAATGGTACTTAGAAATATATTACTTATAATAAATAATAACATATTATTTAAGGAATCGTTTAAAATACATGTGTATCAACAGTTACTAGAATTACGGTAAATTGTTACGAATTAATTACGCTTATGGGGCCATATATAGGAAAACTTTTTCTGGATTAACTACATATAAAATATATAAATATTAAATAGCCTATTTACGCTTAACATATAATTATTTACAACTTTAAAATATTATAGAATGTTTTATCAATAGATTTCTTTATAACATATATGTTTACAATCGGTTTGAATACTTTAAAATAAATTATTAAAGTTTTAAAATGATATAATCAATTTTGAAAAGATTAATATATTGTTTTTTATTAATACCGAGAACGCATAAACGTAACCTCGGCGTGGTGGACAGTTTATCTATTGTACATACCCGACTGTCTAGAGCAAAAGCTGCTTTAACTTGACTCACTTTCATGATATCTTGTACGGAGATTGCCTTGGCATGTCGAAGACCGTGGAACCACATCCCCGAACTCTGAATGAAATGTCGACGTTTCTGACAGATAACACAGACCCATTCAGCAAACTAGAAAGACAAAAATGTAATAAGGACAATAATAGCCTAACTGTTTTGCTACACACACATAGTACGTAAGGAACAAGAGGGATATCCTAATCAATTCTTTAAGCGTAATTCTCGTTTTTTATATTTACTCTCAAAGAAATATAGATTTGTTAATGTAACGTAGATAATATCGCTATAATTGTGTGTGAGATAAATATTTTCTTACACGTACAGATTTAGTTCAATTAATTAAATTTGATCTAAAATCAATATTCATAATTCATATTTTCGATATATTTTGAATTACCATGCATTGCATATAATTTATGATTGTTAATTCATATTATTTCTTCAAATAAAATAATGTTAAATAAACTTTTACGATGTAAATGTTGAAAATATTGCGAAGCAATAAAAAACAAATTCCGATGGAAATAATTTTAATTAATATACAAATAATTTCTCGTGGCATTGTATGCAAATCTGAGATAATAGAAAAACTGCTCAGTTATTATTTTGAAATGTTTCTATGCGTAAATCGCGTAGTCTCTATTGTATTTACCTCGGGGAAACAGAGCTTTAGGTATTTTGTTTAGTCGAATTCATCCTATATATATTTTCAAATAATTTATTAGTGCTTTTTAAATTATTTGAACTAGTTTATGAGTTGGTACGTTTACTCAAAACATATATGACATTTAATTGTCCTTTAATGAGCGATAATTATAACTAATCGCACCTTTAACCAATTACATGTAAAAGCTATAAATCTGTCAAATTAATATTGATATATTTGCTAAATTTTTGGACTTTAAAATTTGCGCTAAATGTTTCTTTGCCACTTTGCTCGAATTTAAATGTTACCACTTTGTTCGAATTTAAATGATAAAAGTAGTAGAAAAAATAAAAATTCTAAATGTAAAAAATGATAACAAATAGAGACTATGAGAAAGAGAAAAGGAGTATTTTAAATATACATTAACAATGACTAAAACATATAACATGTAACTATAGTTTTAATTATATCCTAAACTGAAATACGGTTATACAAGAACGATTTCGAAAACACATAAAATCATTAAAAAATATATATATTTAAATATAAATAATTTCTAAATTGTTTCATCAATTGCTAAAAAATAATGCAGTTTTAAATTAAATTTAAGTTTTCAAAATTAAATATCGCTAATAATTAAACATGCGTATGTCTGAATTTCTAAAGAGGTGTCAGGTTTTTATTTATATATGTTGGCAAAACATTGATATCCATGCCATCTTATAGATGTTTTCTGGATTATGGGCTGTAACCAGTAGTAATTTATTGATATGGAAATTATTTTCACTATATTGAAATAATATAATAGTTATATTGGTTAACATTTATGCAAAGTTCCAAATGTACATATCTAATCAAAAACCTGATTTTTTTGCCGTACTGGCAATTGACAACCATAAGTTAAAAATAAAGATTTATTTAGCTCAATTTGTCAACATTAAAAAATACTGTTACTCTTCCTAAAGAAGACCATACATTTCTCACGTTTGGCTAATTTATTTTTAATTGGCTTTCGCAGGGGAAAAAACTTAATTAATTGATTATTTTGTTTTCAACCTTTTCATTTATTTATGTTTTAATACAAATAAGAAATAATTAAAAATTAATTCTTTGTTTAAATGTATTAAAAGAGATAAATTAAAAATTATAAAAAGCCAAATGTCATTTCAAAATTTTAATCCACACCAGAAGTTGAATTAAATATACACATTAAAAATGTACAGATTTATATTTTAATTTCTACATTTGAAAATAAAGAATATATTAGTTATTTTAACAACAATAGTGTTTGTAACCTTTCTGTCATTACCTTTACAGAGAATAATTAATGTAAGCTTTTGTTATAATTTTAATACTATGCCACTTACTTTGAAACGTTTGACATTTCGATATAACTAACTGGGGGACAAATGCAAGGAAATATATATACAATTAAACACAACATTTTAAAATTACAATAAAGCATAAGAGAATAATAATCAAAATTAAAAAGAGTGAAATTGTTGAATTAAAAATGGTTGTCATGACAGCCTGATAATGTCACTTGTAGGACAGACTAACAATTCTCATGTAATTCCAAATTTTGATTGATCGTATTTTGTACATCGTAAATTTGGTCAAATAGCGAAACAGCTCTGCACATGTTCCTTATTATTAATTTTATAATAAATATATGTATTCTGTTTCATTTAAAGGTATTCTTCTGAAAAATGTTTTTTCAGTTTTTGAAGCTTACCTTCGAAATATAAGTTCGATTTGACGTTCGCTCAAATAATCGTTAATATTTTACACGATTTTCAAAAACAACTTCATTATTTTCAGTAAGTTCCAATACATACAAGTCTGTCTTTAATATATACCAGTCTGGTTCATTCATTCTTGGTTATTTTTTTTAATTTCGAAAGGCTAAAGCATTTACAAAATTATAATATAAAGACAACCAGACTCAATTATATTATTGGAATCAATTATGCGAATTAAAGAATATTTTATGTATTTTAGTCCGGTAGCCAAGGGGGAGGGGATGAAAGAGATGCGAACGCATTCCGCTTACAACCAAAAAGGTCGTCTCGAAAAATGTTTTAATTTTTTGTAAATAAATAAGTTACCTGCTGGAGATGAGCGGACCTTTCCCAAAAAGGACAGCTGGCTTCTATAGTTTATTTAAAATTAAGAAATTAAAATTGCTTCAACGATTCAAATATCAAAAAGAGGTCACATTCTTGTGAATAACGCCCCACCTTTTTTAACAAAGCAGATTTTGGGCCTGTACCAATGCACTGTATGTGAGATCAAATGTTTTATGAATTGTAATTGATTTAATTATCATAGAATGAAATGACTTGTTTCAAATTATGGCAACATTTAAAATATAATATTGAATGAATCAAGCATTTAATAAAAATATATGAGTGTTTATAGTGGACACTTTTTTCATTTTGAAGTAGCTCTATTTTCTATCGAAAATTCCATTATAATTTCTAAACTTCTTTTTATTATTATTATCTGGAAAAAGTATAACAATCGTGTTATTAACATAACAATTGTGTAGGATATATATTACTAATTATCTATAAGACAGATTAGACAGTTATACATTATTCGAATTAATGTTATACGACATGGAAGAAATTATACGCTGTTATGATTTAGCATGAAAATTAAAAATATTGTAATAATTTAATTAAATGAAAACGAACTTAACACAATAGAATAATTACTACACTGGAGGAAATGCCATTATAACATAGTATCTTGTTATTGATGTTTTATATTCTTTATTAACCCAAACATCTTTATATACCCAAAAATCTAGATTTGAATCATATCATTTTTAATAGTATAGCACTCTGTTTACAGGGACTTAATGCTTCATAGAAGCCCAAAATGCGATCGAAAAGTTTTATATTATATTTAATGATCATGAATTATAATATTTTTATAATTACATGTCTAACAAAACATTGTTAACTTTTTAAAATTTTATTTTACTCACTTAAAATGCGGTAGAAGAGCGAAAAATAATATTTTAACTTTTATAAAACAATTTGATTGTTCAAAATTAATTATCATGATTTAAAAACAATTTTTCAGCACATAAATTAAATTTAATATTAATTATAATTATTAAAAGTTAAGGTAAAACATTATTGCAAATTTCAGAAAATACTACTATATAATTAAAACAACGATTGGTTCACAGTAATCATATGAAAGTTGAACAAGGCATTACTAAAGCTTCGTTTAGCGTAAGAGTGTTTTTATAAAAAGTGCTTTATGGCTTCTCATTTCAGAAACAATTATGCGGAGTCGAATTTTAGATAAATTGTATATTGGTGAGAGTAAAATGCTTTAATGTATCAGGTGAAATAGGTTACGTCCTGAATCTGGTCATGCTTTCTTATTAATTTGATATCGAAGTATTCTTGCACATCGCGTTACGTTATTGGGACAGTTATTTCGAAAACATAAATTGGGATATCAATAATTATACTCAATTAAACTGATGGATTATACAAGTACATTATAAATTGTATGTAAAAAATATATAATACAAACCATAAGTTTCACTGGGACGATTGAAATTGCACATCAAGTTATGTAATTTGGAAAAAATCACTCATTAAAAAGCGTCTAAGTATTTTGCGATTAACTGTATCGCTAAATGCACAAGATGCAACGTCATCATCCTGAATTCGTTGAAAGACATTGCTGTCTCACATACACTTAATAATAATATGAATAAAGTGGTAGCTTATTATTTTATTTTTTACTTAAAGTGAAAAAATATGTTAAACAAAAAATTGATAACATATTATGCAAAAAATGCAGAAAACAAAAAATGCAGAAAACCGTTCCAATATCAATCATTCATCACTATCCAATAATGCATATATTTATAAATGAAATAAAACTAATTATCTGCTTCAGTCAATAACTTATAAAATGACTCAGAGAATTTTGAAAATGAAATGTCTGATACACATAGTGATATAGCCAAATACCCATATAAATTGTTCAAACAACTTATTTACATTTTATATAATTCCTTCATTCCAAATCTGAATATTTTAAAGTATTGTCGAAACTGATAACAAATTTAATGGGTTAAAATTCAAACAAAATCTTTATAAGAGCGGAAGAAGAGTAGAGATGGAGATTGGTGTGAGAGAACAGCAGAGGGGGAGAGAGAAGAGATTAATATGGGGACGGGATGATTATAAGGGTGAACATAAAGAAGCGACGAAATTAGGGGAAATTAGAGGGTTTTGAGTAAAGGCGGAGATACTCTATTATGCAAAATTGTTGACAAACATGTTTTGGATGTGCACATCATTAGTTTATTTTATATTACGTATGTTATTTGAAACTGTATTTATTCGATAATCAATTGTTGTTATTTTTAATGACTAATAAGCATATTAATTACAACTTAATATTATAATTTTTTTAATTAATAATTAAATAAACTTTTAGTATAATGCATTTAAGCTTTTTGAATCTGTCAAACAAGATATTTAAAATTTTTTTTTTTTACTAAATTAGATTTACCAGGAAATACAATTTTGAACAGTTTCCAATCTCAATTCCATCAACAGCTCAAATCGAAATTTCACAATGGCATTATAAACAGTAGTGCAAGTAAGATAATATAATATGGTTTTTAATATTGATAGAAATTAATAACTGAACAAAAATAAAATATAATGATAACAATAATAATAATAAGTAATATAATAAGTAATATAATAACTGAGTAATAGAATAAAATATATATGAATACTGTTAGTAAATTGTCGGAAGTATAGTCTTGAACAGTATGCCAACATTTTGCATGTTAAAAACATTTTGCTATATTCATTTGTCCCTGCAGAGGCTACCATATTACATTTAGTTTTTATTTCTTTCAACAATTGTTTATTACACATGTAACACTTTTGTATTAATACTTCTACCGTGTTAATGTCCCCATTTTAATTGTTGCAAAAACTTGTAGCAATATGTTGTGAAGTTTATAATATTAAAATAAAAGAATAATTAATTCGGTCAAGATAATGAGTTCTATAAACACTTTATAACATATGTAGCAAAGGAATTCAAAAAAATTTGATACAGTCTGTATATAATGGAATAAAACAGCAGATAAATTAAATTGGAAATCAATGTTATCACCCTAATTGTTATATTTAGAAATCAGCATAGATATTATTTGCATTCTTTTTCTAACAAAGCTTTTTGATAAGAACACTCATACACTAATTTTATCGAGACTAAAATTTACATAACACATGATGGATATATATTTGACGTGATAACATTTATTAGTATTACAACATATAATTCGAACCATTTATTTTTAAATTGCAGCTGAAAGGTTATGTAGGCTACATATAGACTATATTTCAATGAATACATATATCTACATATCTCTGACAATGTATATAGATAAAAGAGATCCAAAGTGATATATTATTTAATTCCAATGATATTTACCGTTTGTTTTGTTTATTTTTATATATGTAATAGTATATTTCAAAAAGTAAAATCCCACTCGTTCAGTGAAATTCAGAAATTATTATTTTTTAATTGGAAAACATGTCTTATTATTTTTAGAAAACATCGTTATTACTAACTACATCATATTTATATTTAAATAAAGATTTTACATACTTGTATACATTTCAAAACGATTTGATCTACGTATACTCAATACGATAACTATTTTATAATTGTATCTGTACAGTATGTATAAAATATGTCAAATAATAGAACATAATTTGAATCAAAAACATATTTTCCGATTTATATTGCCTAGTATTAAACATACGATATATATATATACATACAATGTAGTTGTAAAAAAAGTAGTAAAACATAAAAAGTAAAATAGAACTAATAAATATTAATATATATATATATAATGCATAAACGTGAAAATAAAAATATAACTATATTACATTGTATACTCAATCTAATTATAAAGTTCATGCTTGTTTCTTCAATAGAAAACTAGTGATATTAACAGAGATGCATCCATTAAATGTAATTGCTAATGTATTATATTGTTCACGAGAATATAGTGACATAAAAAGGAAAAACAAGAGTGAAATCCGGAGGAGCTCTCAACGAAAATGGTGAATCTGATGGCTGACTTTTATAAATGTGTTTTATAAATAGGCAATGTATATATTAATAATAATGCTATTAAATAAAATTTAGTAAAGTTCTATTAAATTAATTGGTTTTTATATCAAAATGTATATTGAACAAATATCTTGCATTATTATCGTGTATGTACTAATCAAACAATTGCATGAATTTTTTTAAACACAGTCTTAAAACTATAATTCAATATATTACATAATAATAATAATAATACTATTTATGTATTATATTATATTGTTTATCTTCCGTACATTAGTGAATAATAAAATTGTACATGAATTATTCACAATATGAATAATTAATGTAGAAATATTATACAGGGTGATCCAAAAGTCCTTGCCGCTAGAACACTGAGATAATATATTTACATAATTACTTTATAAATG
>JAUZND010078301.1:0-16307 GCA_034780555.1 Coelogynopora nodosa | reverse complement strand
CCCCTCCCCTCCCCTCCCCTCCCCCAATAAAAGATACATATTTATTTTATACAGCGTCATAATTTCACTTGTTCTTTCTTATTAAGTAAGGTAAGCCTATAGGCTAATATGTTAAGAAAATTTCTAGATGAACCCTGAACAAAAAAAATTTTCGCCGGTAGATCTGCTATATAGCACCATGTCCAAAGCATGCCATCCTTGCCAAACAGTAAAGGTTGGTTAAATGGATGTTATTCAGTGTTACAATAGTGATGTATGCCTGAAAAGTGTAAGCCTATAGAGTAAGTGTCAGCAAAGTCCGAAACCGGATCCTTTCAATATGGCCCTCACTGTAGTTACTTGTAGTTTTATCATATATTATTATATAAATGCTCAATTTATAGATAACCTATTATTTGTGTGTCCGGCCACAAAACTCTTCGTAAGTCTACAGAATGTTCCCACATTCTAAAAAGTTTGCTGACCCTTCCTATATATATAGGTTTAAAAGGTGCACTTTTCTCGAATATATTTTGTCGGCAACCCCATGGAGGAAGTTTGTCATTCATATGTTTAAAAAATGATTTCACGGCTGCGGTTTTACAAAGTTGTGGCCTTGATAAGCCCTGATCTTATATTATTTATTTTTATAAATCGAAATTTTGCATCCGCGGTATTGGAGCCATGGCTCATGGGCAAGTGCGTTAGTATTTAGGTTTTATTCCTTAAAATCCATCCAACATTACATAAAACCGGTATATATTGTATAGTATATCAGAAAAACTACTATTACACTACATGTAGTCATTTATAGATAATACAAACCATACTATTTTAAATAAACTGAAGTATAGGGTCTGTAAGAATTTAAAGCGAGCGGATATTGACTTGTTACCAAAAGAATTGTTGAAGTTAAAGGTGGCACACACTAATATGCCATCTTAATACATAACAGCAGTTAACCTCAATTGTGGCAAATTGTGTCTCTCTCGTTCTGGATTCTTTGGTTATAAATTATATTTTTAAGTACATAATTGGCTTTCGGAGTACTGTAAGTCCAGACATTTTACCACAAACGCTTTCCTTTAAATTTTAAAATCCATGGGCATTCTCATTATTCCATTAAATTGTTGACACAAACAACAAAAAATTAAAAGGATTACACTTTTTCAATTCAAAATCCGGATGCAATTTCAACATATAGTGTATAATTGAAAGAAAAGAATATAATTGTAGAAATTCTGGATTCTTAAATCGACTTCTAGTATATTTGAAAATATTATTGATAACCCTTTCAGATTAATCAATGAATCTAACCCTTTCATGATGAAAAATAAAATTGTGTGATTCTATGTGATTCTATATGTGATTCTACAAAAATAAGAGAAATTCCAATATATATTTTCCAATCTTTGTGTTTTGGCCAGAAGAGCTGTGATATGGAACGAATCCAAACAAACTAAAACTCATTTTAATTCATCACAATTACAAATTTACCTCTGTAAACAATGTAACTTTCTAGAAGTTTATCTAGCTCATGCAGGGTGTTGTTCTCAATTTAATTTAATCAAGTATTATTCCGGTATAGATATATGACGGTAAAAAAGTTAACCTTTATTCCGAAATCCAACATTACTTAGAACAGTCAAGTTCAAGAGAACAGAAATGAAAAGCAAAATAATCAACATTGCGTACAATATTTAACTCTTTATTTGTATTTACAAATGAAATTACCTTGTGATTTTATGGTCCCAAAAAGAGAAAAGTTTTCATCCTATATTTTGTCATGTGCTATATATAGAGGATGAAAACAAAAAGCCAAAAATTATTATTTATTATAAAACTGCCATTTGTGCGTTAGACACCGTATATAGATTAAATAACATCGAAATACTCAACCTGTCTGACAACTCGATCGTAGATGGCCCTCTAAAATATTTTTCGTCATTTTGAACTTGCGTGTGTATACAAGATCACATATAATCCACAATGGAATGTTTGGAAGAATTTCTGTCAACTTCTGTATCTCTAAAATATTGGTCGAGCACAAACAGGCGCCTAGCCAGGATTTTGTGACGGCGGTGGTCAAGCTGTACATTTTGTAAAGTTTAGTTGGCTTTAATTACTGGGCCACCTTAGTATACTTACGTGGGTGTCAATTCCCATGTGACCACCCCTGGCTACGCGCCTGCATATATCTACAAAAAAGGTAACAAATGTCATCAATTTTTCAGTCGAGAATTCGCAAGGCTGTATGGTTGCCATTGGTATTGTGCTACTTCGGTTGCAGCGTCTATAATGCGACAAGAAAATCAAATCAAGTTGTGTCCACTGTCCACTGAGAAACAGGATGAGACAAAGAATTGAGATCTGTTTTCATTTTATTTGTAAATATTATTCGAACAAACAAACTGTGTGCAGCAACCATTGTGCTAAAAATTAATCTCTGGCATATACCAGAATTTTTAAGAATGCTAGTTTCATTCATTATATACGTTGTAATATCATATAAACAGTTTAGAGCGGAATTTGTCACCTATTCTTATTTAAAAACGAGTAGAGTGTAAATTTCCAGACCAGTACAAAAAGTCCCAATATGCGTGCGCAATAATAGTGACTTCACTATTTTTTAGTAAGCTTGTTATAATAAGGATATTAAATCCGTTTATTTAAAGTTATTTTTAATGATGTCTTTATTGAAACAATTAATGGTACACAATTATTGAATAAATGAGTTGATTCTTAAATATCAGTTTGAAGTTATAGTAACAATCATAAAATAGCATGTAACAATTGTGAAAAAATATTTAAAAAATAAAAAAATGGTAATAATAATGGTAACAGAATCCAAACACCTTTAAGGCTATTTTTAAATTGAAACTCAATATGGTTTAAATTAGAATTACAAAAGTATGTAAGAAATAAAGTATTCAACTTTAATTCAGTAGACCTAATTCCGATTCTTAAAACAATCGTTTATATGTAAAAGTCATTACTTAGTTGTTGTATAATTATATATAATTATAAAACAACTAAATAATTATTATATTACTACTACAACAACGTTAAAAAATCATTTAAAAAATGAAATTTTTAAGATGCAACTATGATTATATACAATATATATATTTAAACAATTCCATAAATTTATAATTATAACACAATTGTACCAAACAATTGTATTACCTATCAAAGTAAAGCAAAGAAATACAACACAATTCTTATTATTTGAAATTGCATTATATTTGTAATCAATCTTTTAATAAAACCAAACGTCAAATATACGTATAATTACGAAACACTTATCATTTCACTCCAATGCTTACTTTCAAGATCAGCATTAGAAAAAACAATATAAAAGGCATAATCTTAGAACCTGATAAAATAACCTGATAAAAGCGCAATCGCAGATAATTTTAATACAATTATTATATCTGCGTTCTTGCACTTAGCCATAGTTTAAATATAGTTACATACTTTACATATATACCATAGTTTATACAGTTATAGAGGTAGATAATATAGTATCATGTTACCGATCATGTACCGATTACAGTTCTCCGATAAAGCGAAAGCCAAGTAAGCGACGGCTAAATATTTATAGAATTAAAATCATCTTATTAAAACAATAATTGTTCTAAGGTCCACATTATGTTTTTATTTTGATAAATTATCTTATTGTCAATGGTTATATTATTATATACTATTGTATTTTGATACTGTCAGTTTGCAGCACCATCAGATTATTTTTGTTGCGAAATATACATGAATCAGAATTGGAGTTTCATGAATTGTTTTTTGTTAAGGCTATTATCCAAACTGAACAGGTTAGCTCTAAGTGGGGAACGACTCTGGCTGCACGAAAGTTTAACAGCTATTTATTTGATATAGTGCACCTTTTATCTTACTTAAAGCATATATTAAGACGTTGATTTGAATATATTGTTTACATGAATGATCATCTGGGTCAAGTTTCTAATTATAAGATCAACGACTAGAATTCTAACACTATCAAAGACTTTGTAGGTTTCTGCAATAGTATGGCTTTAAAGTTCATAGTTTTTGTTGATATACTGACTTTTGGAAAATTGAGAAGTAACCTAACATTGTTCGACTAGTTTACCATATACATCGTGTTCCATGCGTAACAATAGTCAGAAAATGGGGTGTTCTTATTGTCTACAAATTTAATGAGAGTACCTATTTCGTCAAAATAAATGTGGCTTTGTTTGCTTTAGTTGCTTCCAAGCAGCGAACCTTGATTAACTCCACACGTGACTTTCTGTAATGTTTCTGTTGTTGGTGTTTGTTGTCGCCAAATTTTATCATTAGCTGTTCTTTAAAGAAAATAATTATTAAAAAACGATAACATTAGGGATTGACAATGGAAAAAACTTGGAACATGGAAAAACATGGAAAAAACTGCATAACCACATTTATTGATTTTTTTTCAGAATGTTTTCAAAATTTAATGTGGTCAACGTGTTAAAATTTCAAATAACGCTGGTTAAATTACTTATGATACTTCATTGCTTACGCGGTACTTATGTTGCTTATTTACTTATATTGTAGTTCAAAGTGATTCATTTGTTAACTATTAAGAATTTTATGACACATATATTACAGTTAAATGTAAAATAACATGCTACATACATACCACTATGAAATTAACTTCTAAATCTAGTTAATATAATCATGGCTGTTAATCCAAGAGTGATTTTCAAAAGCGCACACGTACGTGGATGTATGTGGGTACTACCTGTAAGTTAGATTAGCGACAAAAAATATGTTGTTGCGTTCTGTGAGTGATAGTAGAGGATATGTGTTAAGTCGAATATTTTATAAGTCTACTTGCATAATGTAAAAGTAAATTTGCAATAATACGCAGGTCGGATTCAACAAATTTCATGTATTCACAAAATATTGGAATTATTTAACCTATCACAAACACAGCCCTCTCGATTATACAATTTTATATTAAGGGATTTTGGTCGTAACCGGATTTTACATAAATAATATATTATTTTATTAAATTCTGACTGAATTAGCCTTATATATTTATATTTTATTTTGTGTAGTTTTATTTTTCTCAATAGTTTCTATTATAATTAATTTAAACTTTAGTCTAATGCGTTTTATCATTAAATAAAATGTTCATATTTTAAATATATTTTTGACAGATATATAAAGATCGGCATCCGGATTTTCTGTCGAAATTACAACAACTGATGTAATTATAGATTTTTAAATGTAAAATTAATATGTAGATCATTTACAAAGTGCAGACGCATATAGCCTAATCATGGTATAACTAATTGTATGCTTCATTCGAGGTCCTTGTGGAGTTAAACATTAAAAAGGTATATAAATAATATATAAAAATTTTAAAATATAATATTTAGTTGGTCTTTAAATAAATGGTGCGTTGCCTGAATACTTTTAATAATACTTAATTTTATAAATAAATCTTCATGACAAAAAATAAGTTCAAATATTCTCACAAATATTTTTCGAAAAACAAATGTAATACATTTTTTAAACCAGAGTAATGTTTACAGAGAATACATTATAATTATAAAATAGTTGAAATATATATATATTATAAAATTGTACAATATAAAAAGATAATGTAGATTATTGTACAATGTAAACGTATAACACATATATGTTATAAATCGTACAATGAATACATTATATATATATATATACACCAAGTTATACATTACAAAAAATTAAACGCACAAAACTAAACCATATTATAAATGATAAATAGTGTAATTATAAATAGAAATAAGATTTTAAATTATAAGTTTAACAATAAAAATAAATCATCACTGTAGGACAGTGTCAATAAAATAATACATTTGCATACATGGGCTTGTTGATATCTTATTCTGAAGGGCAAAACATACAATATGTCAAAAAATGTAATTCATTATTAAAAAACATAAATTATTGAACTAATAATGAAAAAGTAAAATTAAATTGACAAAAGTTAATTATGTCCAAAATGTGTACATTTAATACTTACATTTTAAATTGACATAAATATAGCGAGTGTGAATTATCTATTGTGCCCCCTTATCATGATACCCCTATTAGAAGTCAGATTCTACTGCTGTTCGATATTTATCATAATTATTACTTTTTACAAGACAAAAAACTAAGATACATATAAATTCCTTAGTGAACAGATCACACACTTTATAAATAAATTATATTGAACAAAAGAATATTCTATAGTATATTATGCATTTGCTATATGTCTGAAATTATACAACAAAATAGTACTTAAATATATTTTTAATTGTTTGAATTAATAAGAGGTTGTCTATATATGGGCTACATATTCTTATAGACAAAATTCAGTTACTATTATATATATTATATCTATTTTCTTTGACAAAAATAGTAAATTAAGTTTAATTTACATGATTAACATATTTCTCGATCAATTTGATCAATTAATGTAGACGAAAGATAATAAATCAATGCTTATATTATTAGATGATATAAAAAAGATTGTAAATTTTAAATATAAATATTTTAATAAATTTTACAATAATATAAAAAATTTATTTCGACTATTATATTTTAGTTTTTTAAGTACTACTTCCATGTGTTTATTATTTAAAGAAGAGTATAGGATTACCCAATTTAATTTTTATAAAGAACCTATTTTGCACAAGCTAGATAGACTTACTGATATATAGACAGATATACTTATACTCTCAATTAACTGGAACACAATCACTTTGAACAATACTTCCAATAATATTATTTCCTAAATACAAAGTTTCATTAAATGTGGTGACATTATTATTTTTCCTTCTTACAAATGGAAAGAGACCCTGAAGTTTTTGGCATTCTATACAATAACCGGAACCCCCCAGTCCGTGCTCATCTTTATGATTCCAGTTATTGGGACAACACTGAGATTTCATATTTTGGCTAAGGATATTAGACGTACACCTCGGACACCGAAGCATCATCCCCTCAAATGGTCGCCGAGTCAATGGATAGATATCAGACTTTTTATATCGATCGCCGAATCCTGTGTCTCTCAAATATGTTCCATCATCTTTGAAAAAACAAATATCAATGTAAGGCCATTTGAAAACATAACCACCGGCCTTTTTAGCTTTTGGAATATCCATGAAAACTTTCCAACGAATCCTTTGATCTGTATTTAAAACCAGCTTTGTAGAACCAATAAGTAACTTATTTGTAAATATCGATTTAATTTTTTCTCTGTCTGAATCATTGAAAAATACATCGAAATCGTCATCCCACGGTACGAATCCATGATGTCGATACGAACCAATTAGTGTTCCAGAATAAATAAAATATGTCAAATTGTTTTGATCACAAAAATCACAAAAAGTTTTAATCACCGTTCGATAAAGAATCCGATCTTCAGCACTAACCATAGATTTTGACGCGTAACTCAGAAATGTCTGTAATTTGGTGACAGCTACAACATGATGAAAGTCTCCTACCGGAACATTATCCCTTTTTGCTGCAGCAGTAGTGATTTGATTAGATGCTTTGACACTAATAGACCTTATTGATGACAGCTGAGGCGTGGTTTGTGTAGATGCAATGTTTTGGTGTGTTGGTTGTGCAGAATATTTTGGAAATTGAGTTGTCACATCAAGATAAGCAATTTGGGACGTAATTGAACGTGTTGTCTTGTTTTTTTGTATTGAGATTGTTATTTCAATGGGTTTCTCAAAAAATGAATTTTGTGAACGTATAAAACAATAAACAACTATGATTGAAACAAAAGTTAAGGAAATTGCTGTAGTAATAAACCTTTTCAGCGATGACATCACTTAGTTTATAAACAACTAAACGAGGAATCAAATATTTCACCGAGAATGAATATATAATTGCTGTGAATGTGTGTAGGCTAGTAGAATATAAACGGCGAGTTGAGTTCTGAGACAATCGATAGCTCGAGAACTCTCTAGCCAATCCTCACTTCGGTGTGACAAATGCAGCACACTTATTACATGTTATAATCAGTTATCTATTTTGTTAATTTGATCTTCGAGTTATCTGAATTCTTTTATTTCACATGGAGCAATGTTGACCATGTCATTAACAAATGAAGTAAATTCGGTTATTACACATGATAACTATATTAGTTATTAAACATTAATATCATTGCGTTCAATAATTTAGTATCTTAAAAATCTATTGTATAACAAAATGACCGAGACTCATCATGCATACAATTAAATTTTGTTGTAGGAAGAAATATGGATAAAAATAGCATATAACATATCGTATCATAATATAGGAATCATAACAATAAGTAAATAAGGAGCCATATAGTTGATTACAAAGTAATTACAAAAATGTATCAAATTACTCTTAAATGCAACATATAACAGAATTTGATATTAGTTCTAACCATTGATTTATTTGTATTTATTTTTTTAATGAAACAAATAATTAATATCGATTGAATTATAACATTAGCCTACTTTATTTTTACATTGTTAATTATTTCCAAATTACTTTGGGAAAAACTAATTATTAGGTAGTTCAACATACTATGAATTTTAATTAAATTGATGTAACAACAATTTCAGAATACATTTATTTAATTTAATATATTTCAACAGTTATCAAACTTTTCATAATTTTTTAAAATAATTTATGTTTATTCTGCAGTTTTAACAAATTAAGTATTTAAAACATTTTTAATTATCATTATTTGAATATTCATAATTTTTTAAAGTAAAATGGTGACAATTTCGTCTTTTGAATTTTATAAAATAGGTATAATAAAATTTTCTGTTAACGATAGCATGTGTCTGGCTTAAAATCTTTTTTAGATTTCCTATCGTCGTTATTTCGACAGAATTTCGACAAAATTATACAGAATTCTATTACTCAGATTGGTATAATGTACTACTATGAGCAGAGCAGCTGCTATGTTATTTTCTAAATGCAATTGAAAATAATTTTTGACTAATAAGCTTATAAATATAATATACATATTCACATAATAGCTGATAATTAACGTAATGAGCTGCTATGTTGGAAAATGTAGTCAAATGTTGACTGAAAGCTTGGAATAAAAGCATGTGTACTAATTTTATACTCATGTGTAATATATGAAATATATGCACAATTAACGGCGTAGCTAGAGAATTATAAATAGTACGCAAACATATATATGTTAAGCTTAAAAAGTAATTCCAGTTAAAAAATATTAACGATAGTTAAAATATAGGACAATTTGACAATTTATTTATTTTTTAAAAGTATATTTACTATATAACTATTAATTATTGTTCAAGTTGCATATCGATGAATATAGGTAATTAAAAATAGATCTATTTTATTAAAAAATTTATTATGTTTATAACCAAAAATAATTTTTGATTCTGTTATTCATGTTGATACCATAAAATTATTAAAAAAGAATGTGTAATAAGTATAAGAAGTATAATATTTTTTTCGCTTATTTCTTGTGTATTAAAATATGAAGTGTAAATATTTTTAATAACGTTAACCAGAAATCAATGTTATGATTTGAAATCACAATGGAATTTTTGGTATATATACTGTATTGAGTAAAAAAATATTCAATAAAATATACTATACACTAAGGCAAAACGTGTTTAGGCATAGCACACTTTACCTGCTTAATCAATTTCATCATTAAAGTACACCATTAGATCACGTAGTTTAGTATATAGTCAAGTATATAGATTCAAGTACTGGTAATAAATAAATTACCGCCTATTTTGACGTCTATTGTAACGTCTATTTTAACGTCTATTGACGCCTATTTTCTTACAGTTGAAATCACTTTTTTAAAGTCAGAAGGATTATGCTTATTTTATGTATGATTTATGTTTTGTGATGTAGTTTTTTTTATAAAATTAGTAAAGAACATTAATCAAATATAGTTTGTAAATGTAACACAACTGAAGCGTAAAAAAAGGAAAAGTTTAAAAAAGAATAATAGGAAGAAAGTTCCGTGTTACATCACTTCAAACACATACATTTTATGTTCTATATATTTTATCTACATAATATGAAGATGACACATGTAACAATGTATTACTTAATTCATAAGCATTTTTGTAATATTATGTTTGTTGTCATAGTATTTAAAGTATTTGTTGTGTTGTACTGTTTATTATGTTGTATATTAGCATTTATGTTTATTAACAAAAAACATAATATATTAATCAATAAAATGGACAATTTTACTAACAATGTTAAATAGTTTTATAAGTATCACGTTAGTATTTGTAACAACATCGTGTTTGTATAAGTTTTTAAACAGTATTATTGTATTTTAAGAAACATCATATTTGAATTATTTTTAATGAACATTAAACTATATCTTTTTATGTTTGTATAATGTATAAGTGAAAAACCTACAGAATAAATTGACATTGAAGGATTAAAAAATAGTACAAGACAAAATGATGAAATAAATTGAATTATTTAATTATATGAAAAATAACCTATTATGCAGTGGAACGAATAAAAGAAGAAGTCGAAACATTAAATACTCCTTTTGTCACTTACAATGTAACAACTACGCTAAAATCTAAAATAAAAATTAAAAATCTACGTTAAAATATCAAACGGTCTTGGTTTATGTTTGACAAAAGAGTACGTGATGCTTTTGGACTTAATTAATAACTCACTGAGTGATGTTGCTGAAAATGATGATTTTGTCAAATTTAATTATTTAATGCTTCCATAATATTTATTGAATATATATAAGTAAATTTTCAACTCAAACTATATATATGCAATTAGGTATTTCTATGTAACTTCTTATATATTGCTATTTCATCCACTCTACTAATATGTTTTACTTTAATAAAACAAAAAAAGTGTTTGCATTCATTAAATGGCTCTTTATTGACTTTAAAAATATATATTTATTTTTAGATTATATGAACAATTTATAATTATATCAAATAATGATAATAATAATAATAAATTAAACAGGCTCAAAATAATATATCCAGAATTGTCACAGCATCGCATTGATTGAGTCATAATTCCACAACTTGTATGGTTTATGCAATACATCAGTGGGCAAAAATAAGACCGTCATGCACTCGACAGCTGAAAATTTAAAGGCAAAATTCCATTTCTATTAAGTTAATTGAATGGTTAAATAATGTGGTACTAAATTGTAGAGTTTACACGAGATCGCGCGATTTCATGTGTCCATTTCTATAGGTTAAATTACAAAGTAATTGTTTCAAATATGAATTTTTTTTGCTATCGGAGAATTATCAATGAAGATACAGGCAAGAACATGTATTTGGGCACACTTTTACGGACCTGGATCATGTTTAAAATATAAATTGAAAATTATAAAATACTATGTACTAGATCCGCCATGGTCACTAACCTATTTATCAAAGCATTAAACAGTTATAAGCAAAACAAGTATTTGGATCGTATTTAACATTATTAACTGCTTAATAGTTAACCCACTATCGATCAGGTTAAGTGTGTTGACAAGTGTAAACAAGAGCGTCCGAATACGGAAGTTCATGGCAATTATAGTTGGCAGCAGCATTGCCTTTACTCCGATCACCTTCTAAATAGAATATTCGAACTCAGCGTTATTAATCTACTCAGAAGCGACTTTGGTTTTGTTGACATAGGTACAGGATGTCACGGAAAGCGAAAAAATATAATTTTAAAGGGGGTAGGGGGGAGTGATGAGTCATGGTCCAAATGTCATCATCCGCGTATTATACTACTACTGGCATAGACTTTTATAAAGTAAATATTGTTAACAAAGGGGCAATACTTGATATCGCTACATATTTCGAAATACATAATTTTGTACTGTATAGACCGAAATGTAAAAAAAAAGATTGCTATATACAGTATAACTTACGTGTAGCGTATAGATAAAAGTCCACGTTTTAACAAACAAAGGTTTATATAATAAAGTATTATATATTATTATATTATAAATATATACAAAGTATAAATATATTGTATATGTATATTACCACAAAACAGGTTTTCATAAATAATGTAAGAGTTAGAAAATATGGTACGTTTAAAAATGTTACTAAAATCATATATGTTTTGACCACTATTTGGTGACACAATAATTTGAAGTTATTCCTATTTGAAAACTATATTACCATTTAATACATTTATATTTTTGTAAAGTAACTATACATTATACGGACAATTTAAATAGTTATTTAAAATGAAAATACATGTATATTAATATATTAATACTTTCACACAAAAAAAGAGTATATATATTACGTACGGTTAACTGCTAAAAGTATTAGTTATTTCAAAATAATTATTTTTAAATTGAATCACAATATCAAAAATTCATCTTATATAGAACAGTAGAAACATATGTTTTTTAATAATCTAGTTTAATAAAACCATAGTACAGCAAAATTAAAAATATGAATTTAAACAGGTAATTTCATAGTAGTCGTAACACTCAACCTACAGAATTAATAAACTCTTATTACACAAGTGTTACTGAGAAATAAGCTATAAAGTAATCGTCAAACCTCTTAATGTTATCTACTTAATTTCATTCTTGAAAATGTTCACTTAGATAAAACAAACATCCTTAACTATAAGTACATAAATCCAACATATAAGATAAATTAACGTTTGGTACAATAAATGCATCATGTAATAAAATACCGTATTAGGTTAAGCAGCACCATAAACATGTTAATAAAATAGTTAATAGCTAATAATAATATAAACGTGTGTGTTAGCAATAAGTTTGGGTGCTAATAGTGTTAATAAAAACAATATAGGCCTAATGGTCGTAACACAACATAGTGGTCGTAACTCACTGTCTATTCCGTAAAGGCATTGATAATGCTATTCACTTCGCCATCTAATAGTTTCATAGTTGGCCGGCGTTTTGACCCAGTCATTTGTGGCACTCATAAAGAAACCAGAATGGCTGAATAATTTATCCAAACTGTATCCTTTGACGACGGCCATGTGAAGGCGAATGCTTTCAAATCTCCAGCTCGTTCCATAAAACTGACTTGGATATTGTCATCTCGTTTAGCTATTATTTCCCCAGCAAACCAGTCATTGTTACATCGAACAACAATATGTTAACCAATTTGCATTTCAGGTCTAGGAACGAGTTCGGAAGGAAGGGAAAATGCTATTTTCGAGACTTTAGTGGATGCTGTTTGATTTTTTCAGTCATCGCATTGCGGTGTCGATGATCGATCTTTAAATCAATTTATGATCAATCTAGAAAGCACGATACAGATCATGTGAAGATTGAATTATTTCGATGAATAACAGCGTGCATCAACATGCACTCAGAAATATTGAACAATTTTTATTTCTCCATTTCGTCATGAGCGCATGCCACAGAGTCTCTGGGAACCCACAAAAAATTAATTTTTTGATCCAATACTTGAACCCCAAACATAAAATTGGTCTGCGTCAACTTTGAAGCTTCATCGGCTAACCCTCTTATGGTTCCACAGACACTTTCGCATGGACCTTTACCGTGGCCAGCCTCAAAGTATGTCCAGGTGGAGTCAATGCCGAACAGTTCTTGGTGCTTCTTTACAAGGTTCATTATTTTAGTGTTTCAATATTGGAATGTTAGACTACAAGAGTTTAGTATTTGGTATCAGTTGTTTTATAACTGAAATTACGTTTTGGATGAATGCATATACTGCAGAGGAATTGTGGGCATATTCATCCAATACAGCAACAAAGTTCATGTGTTTAAGATCACCATTGTCCTTATAATGTAGCATCATTGGATGCAAGGTGACCTGTTGTTTGACAAAATAGGCACTTTGAATCTCTTTTGAATGTCCACAAGTATAGTTTTGCGCGAAGTCCATTTGTAGAGTTGTTTCGTCTTCATGTATAGTATCCTTCAAAGTCCGTACTTGTTGATACTGCGTTGCTATGCGATGTACGTGACCACGGAATTTGGCTACATCGGATTTGAATTTAGGTATGAAGTCAATTGTAGGTTCCGTCACACTGACAAGTTTGACAATTTTACGTACTTTTTTATTAGAACATTGTACTTTGACATGGCGCCCCTCTTCCTACTCCCCTGAACTTGAATTTATACTCAACAGTTGAAGGTCGATGTCAGTATCATTATTTACAAAAATAAACTCATTTGGTTCGCAGGTGTATTTAGTGGTCTTTTTATGGCTTTCAGTTTTAAATACATATTTTGGTGTTGTGTACATAAACAAGTTTTACGATAATTGTATTTTGCAATTCGGCCAAATATTAGATGTGCTTTACAAAAAGAAGCCATACTACAACCCATGGAAGCGGTATTGTAACATAAATTTGACGATGTTGTGTTTAATGTGGTTGGCTTGTGCAAATTTATTTTTAAGTAAGTTCTAGTCCAATACTGTTTATCCTTACGGATTTACCTAGACACGTAGCGCGATAACTTTAATCCAGCTAATTATTTACCCTCTAACTTAACAGCACTGCTTTAAAGAGTATCCGATAAAATTTTATCGGCAAGCAAAGCAAGATAAACATTTGGCGTTTGAGTTGCATCAATTCCATCTTTGGCAAGTAACGAGTGTTACTTTAGACGTAGTTTCCAAAATATTCTTCTTTATATTAGATGGACTGTTGTTTATTCGTTGCTCTAGACACATTATTTCTTAAACGCCATACTTGTTTTTGAAGCATTTGATGGGTCTCAGAAATCTGCTTTGTCACAGGTCGTTCATATTGAAGATTTTTCTTAAGCCTGTTTCTGGCCCTTTGGATTGATGGGAGTCTTACATTCAAAAGTGTATTTTCAGAGTGCATGGCTTCAATGGTTGGTGGAGACAGTGGTTAGCACCCAGTTTAAACTCATCAGGCAAAAGAAGAAAGAAAAAAAAAGTTTGACATATACACTTTCAAATTTAATTTGTATACTCAATTGTTTACTAATCTATACAAATTATATATAAAATTTAAAAGAAATTTCTATGATTTGCCTGGAAAGCAATGTCTGTGATTTTTTAACAACGAAGTAACAACAAGGTATAAATGTTTAGATACGCTATCTAGAGGGAGGTAAAAAGTAAATCCATATCTGTGATTTAGTTCTATTTCTATTACAATAATATAATCGGTTATGACCACTAAATTTTGTGTCATGACGACTATCATTTTGTAGCCTGTTTCTTGATTAAATTTATAATAAAACATTGCTATTTATTGTATGACTTATAGTCTAACAACACTATATAACAATATCAAATATTTTTTTGCCAAACTATCTTCATACTGTTATTTCACCAAGGGGTTATTCATTATAATTTGTAAATATATAATATATGATACCCGTTGACATTCTGAGCAAATAATAGACTGAAATCAATAAATGACGTAACAAAAATAAAATGTTATGTAGTTATTTATGTGAATGAAGTTTCATTTAATTATATTAATGTGTATCGCCCTGAAAGCCATTTTAATATATAGTGATCGTAACTGATAGTGGTCGTATCTTTTTAATTATTATTATTTTCGGTATTTTAGTTTTATTCTGCGTACTTTTGCTATGCCTTTCTAAATATAATTTAATTCAGTGTAGATAGTAATACAATTATGCGCAAAAATAAAACAAAACGTTTCAATCGAACAAGACATCAATTTAAATGTTGATAGTGGCTGTAACTTGTTTACCGGACAAATATATAGGTGTTCATTTTGAAGCTATAGTGTGCCTAAAATGGGGAAATGGATAAAATGTATTGCTTTTACTACTTAGCAAACATTTCAAACGTTAATTTGAAACCGAAATTAAACCCAAATAGCCTTTTATGAATAAACTGTCGTTGTTTCCATTTCAAAATAGTGGTCGTAACAAAAATATGCACAGCATTTTTTTTCAGTTTCGAGTTTGAAAGAAGCAATTTTGTTTGTTTATATTACCTAAAAGTATGCTTCTCGCAAAACTAGTAATATATGGAGAGAAAAACAATTATATTTATATACATTTCTGAAAAATTTTGCATAGTAAAAATATATTTTACCAAAAGGAACGTGATTTTAAGGGGAGATATACATGAAAAAGTGAAGAAAAACCAAAAAAAAATTGTTTGCTAATTTATAATCATTATAATGTATATTATGCATGTGCAAAATATTATATCAAAATAATCATCGCAAGTGCTTCAAATTGCATTTTTTTTAATAGCTGTTGCTAAGGAAAACACTGTTAATTTTTTTAAAAATCCGGAATTATAATGCCTCGTTTATCTAGAAAGAGAAAACGTTCTTTGGATGCTTCTTTGTCTGCTTCTAAGAAGATAAAA
>JAUZND010078290.1:0-16307 GCA_034780555.1 Coelogynopora nodosa | reverse complement strand
AAAAACGGTCGGGGGTTTGGGGGAGGGAAGGTTGGGGGAGAATGGTCAAATGTCAAGTACCATGGTCAAAGATCATAGGTCAAGAGAGGGGGCCGAATCCACCCTTCCTGTACTACTTATATTTTTATTAATATCATGTAAAGAGTACTGAAATCTGTTCTTTGTTGCCTGATTATGCAACATAGTATTCACTAAGTTAAATTAAATAATTATGAATTGACTGAGGAATAAAAACGTACTTAACAACATTTCTGATAAAACAATAAAACATACATTTTAGAAAATGATATAAGCAAAATGATTTATGTTTTGCTTGAAACAAATAAATTTTTATCAGAATTTTTCCACCAGTCATTAGTTTGCCCACTAAGCTGGATTAGTAGAAAACACTAGCACAATATAAATGGAGATGGGCTCCACAAATCTTCTAAAAATAGGGGATTACTGAGAAAAGAGAACGAATTCGAAATAGAGAATAAAAGCGGTTGAGTTTTACTTGCTAAGATTTGAACATTTGAGCCTTTCTTTCCCAAATTCTGTTCATCTATCTATATCGATATGGAAATGGAAATATAAGTAGAAAATGTTTCCGACAATAGGTCAAAATAAAAGAATGTTTTCATGATGATATTTTCGCAAGATATTAAAATGTATAACACGTACGCTTGTATAGGGGAGCTTTTTCAGTCATTGAACAATTCATATATAGTTTAACAAAAAGTAAAACTAATTATAGTCATCGCAGCATATCTACTTTTCGTAATGTAATATGTATTTTTTAAATTTTAACAAAAGCTCACTATCACAATCAGATTACTTTTCGAAAAGGAATTTTACATATAGATACGTGAAACTTTTACTGATAAGATTAAAATGGTTGATCGTTCTGAAAATTATTACCTCATAATGGTTCCAATTAAAATATGCAAAAAAGGAATTAAAGAAATTTGTACTTTTGAGTTTTAGAACATATTAATGTAAAAGCACACATTGTTGTACTTATTTGGACATTATTCATTATATATTTTGTAAATTTAATTATTCAAAAACCTTACAAAAGCAAAATTTCATTAAGGTAATTATTTCAAATATATTTTAATATAATACAAAATTAATTATTATGAGTGACCATAATTGCGTCATTCCTTAAGATGATATAATCATGAAAGGGATAAATGCGATTAAGGTGATCATAAAGGTCATAAAAGATGATATAACGATTTATTTCATTAATGAAATTTAAAAAAATAAAATTTGACCGATTATTCTTTCTGAATTAAAATTTATTAATTACTCATATTTCTAAATATAAACAAGTTGAAAACTACTAGTTTTAATTGAATAAAACAAATTGATTTATAGATATTTTTATACATATTACATATTTTAATTTTTTAAATAAAATTGTTATTGTTTAAAATCTATTTATCTTATTTTCAGGAGGTAAATTGTCTGAGATTCTGGTAAGATAAAACATGTTAATCAATATTTTGTTAGTAATATTATTATCATAATTAATGATAATATAATAATATTTAAAATGCATGTACACACATACCTAAAAAATAATCATATAACTATCTAACATACAGTATATGAACGAATCCAATATTAGACATCATATTTGATAAAGGATAGACATATCTATTCTATTCTATTCTATTCTATTCTATTCTATTCTATTCTATTCTATTAAAAATATTTATTGAAATATTCCTATACTTATTGAACTAATACATGTGATTGTAAATCCATTCTAAACATTCGTTAATTAAATAAATAAATAAAAGTAATAACCTTTTCGGTGTATGGAAAACATAAAATAATAATTTTATGAAATACTCATTGGCAATACATACCATAAACATTTACAGTCGCATGCACTAATCATGATTATCAATGTTATTCCTGGATTAAAAAATAGGAAAATTTATTCGCGTTGCACAAAACAATAGTTAGACTACAATATGGACTATAATATGGACTACAATAACTACAAGTTAGACTACATATTATGGTGCAGGTTTAAGCTAGTTTTTCATTATCATCTTGATTAATCAGTAGCAAGTACAATTTACGGCGAACGAATGTATTGATTAAGATGGGTATATGCAGATATTATTAATGGGGGAAAGACAAACCATGCATCGTTAAGATTCATTTAACGATTACAATGATATCGAATTTCGTCAACGGTTTATAATCACAAAAAATACATTTATTTTCTATCATGATGTAATCGAGCCACCTACAACATTTTACAAAGTGAAATAAATAAGTGAAGTTCAATTTCAATTATTTAATGAAATACGATTTTATGCGACAGGAAAATATCAAATGATTTAGTCAGATCTTTTTGGAATACGCTAGTCTTCTTTACGAAAGTTGAATGCTCAGATTTGTTGTATTAATTGCAATATAAATTTAACTTTTATTGTGGTTTTTCTATTGCATTCCTCACAATTGAACATCACTTGTCTTTATTTATAATTGGACGTTCACAATGTAACACAAGCAATTGCAAATTTTAGACCTATTTTGATCAATTGCCAGAAAAATTCATTAAACTAACTAAAACTATAAAAATAAAGGTCCTATAGGTCCAGACTATAGATATATGATTGTTTATCTATGTTAATGTCTTATTCTAGTACTACTATTATAACTCTATGGTCCAGACTATATATTATGAAATTAAGGTCCGATCCTGTAGGTCAAGACTATATATACCGAAATTAACTTTGAATGTCTGCATATATTATTATTAATATTAACGATATCTATTTTCAGTTAATAAACCCCTTGTCTCATAATATTTACATGTTAAAATATTGATTCAGTACCTTAGCACAGCTATGTATTCATATTTACTGGTTGGCATCACGTAGCGTCTTGCTTTATTCCTAGGCTAACATTTTTGTATTCGAAATTTATTCTTGGAATAGCTGACACAGGATTAACGTATTCGTGTTTGGTACACACGTGGTTAGTACATACGGTTGGTTGGTACATACGGTTGGTTGGTACATACGCTTGGTTGGTACATACGCTTGGTTGGTACATACGGTTGGTTGGTACATACGGTTGGTTGGTGCATACGGTTGGTTGGTACATACATACGGTTGGTTGGTACATACTGTTGGTTGGTACATACGGTTGTTTGGTACATACGGTTGGTTGGTACATACGGTTGGTTGGTACATACATACGGTTGGTTGGTACATACATACGGTTGGTTGGTACATACATACGGTTGGTTGGTACATACATACAGTTGGTTGGTACATACGGTTGGTTGGTACATACGGTTGGTTGGTACATACGGTTGGTTGGTACATACGGTTGGTTGGTACATACGGTTGTTAATTATCTTAATAAACTCTTGATCTTTGTAACATATTATAAACAAAATTAAAGAAACATTCTACTTAAAAAGAAAATGCAATATGTTTTGCATTTTAATATCGTTATTTATTAATTGATTATTATAGGTAATTCATAAATTCTTGAAATTATTAAAAATGTTCATAAAAAAAGTATATTATACTTATAATAATTAATAACATACAATTAACTATTTCTTTACGTAAAATAATTAATGCCAGAACATAATATAATTTTAAAATACTACTTCAATGTTGTCATCATTTGAATGTTTTCCTCATATCTTAGACTCTGACATGTTATAACAATTTTTAAAATAATTTTAATTCACTAACAACATATATACGCTTTTTCACTTCAATGAGCAATTGATTAATTGCTTTAATTTGACGTTCATAAACTATTTTTTGACATTTAATCTCATTTAGGAGACAATTATCAGTCAGATAATAATCTTCATCAAAAAGTACGGCAAATATGTATTGGTCACTGCTTTGGTTTTTCACTATAAAAAAACCTTGTGACGGAATTTCCATGAGTAGCATAAAGCAGAATTTTACATAACTATTATGACGTTCCCTTTAAATAAAGCAAACTGTATTGTAATCATTTAGTCAAATAAGATTGTATATATAATCACAAAAATGTTATGAGAGACAAGTTTTTACAGCAACCTATCAAATAATAACCTTGCAACTGTCAAAAGAACTTCAATTTTAAAATATAAATTATAAAATAACTTTTTAAAGTTAATAAAATAAAGATAAGTGTAGTCATCATAGATTTCTATGGTAGTCATATTTTTATAAATGAGGGTGTGCGTGTGAGTGACTGTCTATTTATAATATATTTAATTTTACAATTTATTAATTTATTTCCATTTAATCATTAGTTTAATGTTTTAAAATTTGTAAAAAAAAGTGTGGATAATTTTTGTTATAGAAATACTAAATATTAATTTTTATGTAAGGTATTCAAAAATTTAAACTAATAAACAATTTTAAGCACATTTTATTTCTTATTCTTTATGTTATAAATTGTGTTATATAATAAATATTATAATATATTTCAATATTTCTTATAAAACAATATTTTCAAACAAATTCAGAAATGAAAAAAAAAATTAATAAACCTTTTTTTATATTGTAAAGTATATTTTATGGTATCACATTTTTTTAATGTCTTAATATCCCTGAAGCCCGATCAAGAGGAACTCGAAGGCAACATGGAAGATAACGAAGGAACGCAGGAAAAAGAAGAGGTCCATCTCGGAAAAATGCAG
Organism: Coelogynopora nodosa; assembly: GCA_034780555.1. Classification (NCBI taxonomy): domain Eukaryota; kingdom Metazoa; phylum Platyhelminthes; order Proseriata; family Coelogynoporidae; genus Coelogynopora; species Coelogynopora nodosa. The sequence goes on along the minus strand of JAUZND010078290.1, from coordinate 11,641 downwards.
TTCTCAATGGATTACGATTTTTCAAAAGGCGAAGTATGTATTATCTGGTGGAATCATATTTTATAATGATGAACATCGAAATATATTTTTAACACGTTTTTCATCGTTTAGAGTTAAATCTTGAAAAATACAAGATTTTAATTTGTTTTGTGCCTGATATAAATTTTAACATTTCAATTTCTGTTATGCTATTACTATCAAAGGAGACATATAGGGATGTGTCGTCGGCATAAATTGTATGGTTAAGACTGTACGAGCTGAGGGACACCACACATTAAAGGACGATAAGTAGATATGGATGTGTCAACCTTGACAGCCTGAGTTCTGCCATGAAGGTATGAGTCAAACCAGGCCAAAACAGAGTCATTGATTTTGAAAAGATGATGAAGCCTATTTAGTAAAAAGACATGGTCGACTGTATCAAAAGGCGGCACTGAGATCCAAGAAGATGACAAACGAGAGTTGGTGTCTGTCATGAGCATGTGATGAATCGTTGCGAAGGCGGATTAAAGCTGTTTATGTTGAAAAAGATGTTCCATATGCAGACTGGTAAGGACCGAGAAGTGAGTGTTCATTGAGGAAATCATTCAGTCGTTGGGCAACTACGCGTTTGATAAATTTAGATAAGAAAGTAAGACCAGAGACAAGCCTGTAGTTTTTTAGATACTTTTTTTCAATGTTTGATTTTTTCAGAAGTGGGGTTAATAATGGCTCTCTTTTCAGTAGATGGAAGAGTACCCGATTGTAGAGATACATTACAAATGTGACGATTAATTGGGGCAAGTATTGTGTGGAGTTTCTTGACTAGCCAATAAGGAGCAGGATCAAGATTAAGTTGAACATGAAGGATGAAAACTCTTTCTGATGGTGTTAATCTTATTAATAAAAAATAATGAAAATTGATCTGCACATTCACTAGCAGGTTCAATGGGAGGTAATACGATTGTTCTCTTACGGTGTAGAAGTAATGTAAGAGACGACCAAAGGGATTTACTATCTTCTTTTTGTAATCTGTAAAGAACGTACGTTTAGTGGATACAATAAGTTTATGAGTTTTCCGTTTGTGAGTGAATAATAGACGATACTCATTACTAGGATCTTTTCTCCATTTTCTTTCATACATACGTCTCTGTTTCGGATGGAACCATTGATATTGTTATTAAACCAAGAGACATTTGGACGATCGCATATAGATCGACTAGCGATATGAACATGCTTATCGACGAGTTGTGATATACATTGTAGTTGTGTTGTACTCGGGGATTAAACATAACATATTAAAAAGGATCCATTATTTATAATAAAATTATTTAATTAGGAAGTTAACCTTTTCAAATTTTATTTCAAAGTAAAACATAACAAAACAAAAAATTATTCAAAAATTAATTAATTAATTAAATCAACATATCATGACGCATGATTATAAAATATTTCTCTAATAACAATAATCTAATCATTGCCTTCTTTTATATTTTCAATAATACAATTATTTCTCTTGTCATGTATCATATAGTAGTTCTAGGCATTTTATTCCCCGGTCATTTCTTAAAGGATTACAAAAAATATAATTTATGTTTCCGATTGAGCCCATTAACAAATTAAATATAAATAGCAAGATATTATTATTGTGAAAAGTACGCTTTATTCTCCATGGAGCATTTCAACGAAATCAAAATAATGTTGAAATATGTATATATATAATAAATAATAGAAAAATATACATAAAACACCAAATAAGGACTAAACTTGTATATTTTCATTAAAACAGCCCTCTTTCTTATCAGGTTTTAACACACATATACAAAAAACGTGAAAATTATATTTTGAACAGATTGATCAAATAAAAATAATAAATATTTCAAATATGATTCTATTCCTGCTGTGAGTTTCGACGGCACTTGTGTATCCCAGCTCATATCTTTCAATATGTACGAGACAAAGAATGAACAGACATTCTTCATGTAGAATAGCAACATGACAGTAAGGGAAGGGAAGGGAAGTGTGATGTGTGATGTGTGTAGTTATCAGAGAGCACTGTTCCCTTGTTTGCCTGGTGTAAATATTGCCTCCGAGTTCGAGTATTTGTTAATATCCACATCGCCAATTTATTGTAATGATTGACATTTTATGCAAGTTGCTCCTCCAGCCTTTGAAATAAGTTTTGAAATAATAAATTTACGAATGTAGGATAGGATATATATTTTTTTGAATGTAAGATATCTACATTATACCTTTTTAATCCCTTTCTGTCAAACATACAATAAAAATCACATTTAACAATTGTGGTATATACAAATTAACTTCAATATTTGTCTATATAATTAATGTCTTTAATTTGTGTATAACTAAACAATCGTCTTCGGTACTCACAGCCACATTAAAGTTAGCCTATTCTCATAACGTTTAAACACGCTGCTGATTTTATGTAACAAAAGTAACATCAAATTTCCCTATTTGCTGGATGTCTGAATTAACCAAGTATATAGTCATTGTGCAATGTGTGCTGTACAATTTGTATAACTAAATAATTAGGAGAGGTCCATAACAAATCCAAAAATACCAATTGATGACAATTGGTGACAAATAGATTACATAAATAATAAAGAAATATTAATGTAAGGATATTCATTCGATTGTTTCACTCCACTTTTGTATCCATTTTTATTGAAACTATTTTCTTAAATATTAAATTAAGATTTATTAAATATTTCACTTGCGAATGTAGCAATTTTTTTATTGAAAAAAAGCGCATTATATAATATTTCAAAATTATTATTATTTTCGGATTCTTCATAAAAATAAAACAGCAACAGCTCGACTTCTGTGTTTCAAGAGACGCCAGCACAATAAAAATAAATGTTGCATGTAGCATCAAGTACTACCATTGTGTAATTTACTTAATACGTACTACACGATGTGAGGGGCGCTCTGAATATGTTCCACACGATGTGAATGGCGCTCTGAATACGTTCCACACGATGTGAGGGGCACTCTGAATACGTACCACACGATGTAAGGGGCGCTCTGAATACGTACCACACGACGTTAGTGGTGCTCTGAATACGTTCCACACGATGTGAGGGGCGCTTTGAATACGTTCCACACGATGTGAGGGGCGCTCTGAATACGTTCCACACGATGTTAGTGGCGCTCTGAATACGTTCCACACGATGTGAGGGGCGCTCTGAATACGTTCCACACGATGTGAGGGGCGCTCTGAATACGTACCACAAAATGTTAGTGGCGCTCTGAATATGTACCATATAACGATAAATAGGCGATTTTGAAAAATGAACTGATTGTAATTTTTGCTCGATTTAATAACATTTTAGTCATTTATCTGTGCGCTATTTTTATATTTAGTCATTGTGTATTTTTTTAAATAATTGAAATTGTTATTTATTTTTTCTAATAATTACTATTATTCGACTTTCCAAATAAGCTAACAGTTGGTGTCATTCAAGCGACTGATTTACCGGCCCTCGATATGTGCGGAACATCGGACCCCTATGTCAAAGTATACATTTTTCCGGACAAGAAGAAGAAGTTTGAAACCAAAGTCCATCGTAAGACACTCAATCCAGTCTTCAATGAAACATTCGTCTTCAAGGTAGGTCGGCGCAATATCGCATGTAGCTGATTTTTTCATATTTATCAATATGTAATATACTACCAGATGGGATATAATTGTTTTTATAGTTTGATTAAGCATATGAATAAACATAAACAGATTAAACATACTTGCAAGTCAATTATGTGACCGACAAATCAAAAGATATTCATATAAATTAATAATTAATCGGAATTGTATCACAAGCTAAAGTGTACCTTGTGGAGTTTGAAATACTTTATTTGCCACCATGTTGGAATGAAAAATATGATACTGCTATCGTGGAACAAATGCTTATCTCATTTAAATATTTATTGATATATATTGTATATATTATAAAACATATTGAAAACATGTAAAAACAAAAGTTTTATATGACTTATAGTGAGTATATAATATCCCAATATACTGCTGCTACCTGCAGCAATTTTCTAGGGTGAGTGAGTGACCTAGAAAATATAAAAGCACAATAATGAGTAAGAGACACAACTGAGAATAATATAGAAAACCAAAAGTTGGCCAATAACAGTCAAGGTAGATAGTATCATAAGAGTAGTGAATTTGATCTATGACGTCGAGTCTACGTAAAGCGTAGTGAATATCAGACGTAGCTAAATGAGGTTAATATTTAGAGATAAAAACGGTTGAGTTTTATTAAAAATAAGATTTTTTTTCATATAGAAGTTGTTTATAATATTTTTACTTGCGGTTTAATCAAGGACCGTTGTAAGGCCTTATTATATACAGTTATACTTTTAATAAATTGTAGTAAAGTAATGAAATTGATTGATGCAAATTTTATTTTAAAAATATAAATGTTCTGGGTTGTCAAAGCACTTAAAAATGGTCTATTTGCTAAATAAACGAATAATTCATATATTATGTCACACATTAATTCAAATACGAAATTACACGCCATTACCACGATATTTGCTATTCTTCTTTATATTAATTTTATTTGATAAATTAATTTTTTTCAGCTATTTAAAAATAAAAATTAATTAAATAATTATAATTTATTGAATGTATCTGATATTATCATTTCAATTTATTTTGCCGATATTTTGAATTACATGTTTTATTGAATAAATTGTGCGCAATTTGTGAAAATTTTGAAAATATATGTTATATATTTTTAAATTTAATAACTATTTAGTTAAATAAATGTTTATTAAATCATTCTATTTATTTAACTCTTCAAAATTATTAAAGAAAAGTATTTTTATATCAATTTATAAACAATTGTTATCTTTTTATTGGTATATAAAACGCGGATTTAAAATTATTTGGCTTTTATGGAAAAGTTATGAAATAGAAATAGATGTGGCAATTGTTACAAAGAAAGCCGGAATATATTCCTCATTCGTACCTGATTATGTCGCAAAACAAATATAGAAAAACTTAAAGTATATATTCTTATATGCATGATAATTTAATACAAATTTAATTATACTGATAAAATGTGTTAAGTAGTGCTTTTTGATGTTTATGCATTATTTTTAAATGTTTAAAAGTTATTCTCAAAACACTTCTCGACGGGCATCTTCCATATTTTTTAACGAATGATTCAGATGAGAGTTGTGTATTTTGTTTATATTTTCTATTCATCTACGTCACCCTATTCATCTACGTCACCCTATTTTCTTTATTATTCTTACTTATTGCAGCAGGTAAGTGGATCAATATTTGAATGTATCAAGAAATTCTTTTATTCTCTCGTATTTATGCAAATTTATTACAATTCGTTTTTGTACTGCACGTTGATGAGAACTCTCAAAGAATATGTTCCTAAACATAATTGATTTATATAGTATTACCTTCATCACTCTAGTTTAAATTTATGTTTAATATATTGTAATATATTGTATAGAGATGGTAAAAAAGCATATATAGGCCTCACACCAGTTTAGAAAAGCATTAAAATTAGATTTAGAAATAAGGCTATCATTACATTTGTACCAGTCAGTATTGTATTTGATATATGCAACATAATGCGCACTTGAAATGGATGAGTCAATGTGACAAATAACACCAAAAAAGAGAAAAATTTCGTTGGGCGGGCATAAGATGGAATGTCCAGTTTTACAGATTCTACCACACCTAGTAACAGTAAAAATGTTAATAAGAATGGCTAAAATATTAGGATGTTGGTGAATAACTGTCATGATGGCATGAGAAGTATTAATATTACAGGAAGGACAGAGTTTAGTTAAAGAAGTATCTGATGGCCAGGAGATAGAGTGTTGTATATTTAAAGAATTGATAGATATATTATAAAAAGGTTCAAAGCAGTTGGAAGTATGTTGACAAGATTTACAGACAGAGGATGTTTTATACATTCCAGAAAAAGTTGACTTAATGGATGGTATGATGTCATTATCATTCTCTTGCAAGCCACAAGGAGAAATAAAAGCTTCATGAACATCCTGTTTCTCGTGGTTGTTAAAAAGAGGAACTAGATTAGCCAAGCAGCTTTTAGGTTCTTTGAAAAACTCAATTTTTTTGTCAAAATCCTATTTAACTATACTTGTCATATTTGATATATTGTTGGTATCACTTTGAAGGATATGTCGGTTTTCTTGTAGATCGGCTATCCTATTTAGCTATAGGCCTAATTGTCATATTTGATATTCCCCAGTTCTCTGATGTTTTGTTAGTGATACAAAACGTTTAAATATTGAACACTTCTAACGGAACAGAGTTTTCTTTGTATATTTCAAGAAAAATGAGCATTGTGCATCAAACAATAACCTTGCTTGTTTGGAATAAAGAATGAAGTTGAAAATGTATTAATACTAATTGTCAACATTATTTATTAATATTTAGATAATTGGTCGTTTTTAACACAATAAACTGAATATTAAAAAAATTGATGTTAAAATTTTAATAATTATTCTTAGTATTAAAATGATGTTTCTTCATTAATTAATAAAAGATTGTCGCCGACATTGTATAACAACATGATGGATATTTTAATTTAGGAGGAGATTTCAGAAGCAAAAAGAGACAAAACAAGTTATGTAAAATATCTGATTACAACAGCATTATCAGGAAAAAACAAAAACCAGCAACACTGATTTTGAAAAAAACAATGACAAAGGATTCTACCTATGGGAGTAGAAAATATTTTAAGATTTAAAAAATCAATTATAAATGTATTTTAACTGGTTTACTTAAACTGGTAAAACAAAATAATGATGACTAAACAATTTCAATAATAGTACAGCATATATTTCAATTAGAATATAATTAAAATATAATATACGCAATATTAATCACATAAAAATACTTAAAATATATCAAACATTAAAATAAAATGTTAAAATATACAGTAAAGTTTGCTAAACAACATTATTTATATAAAAGTATATATAATGATTAACATAAATAAAATATGTTTAAATATTATACTAATGAAAGTGAAATGAGTACAAGCATATAATATCTACATCAAATTAATATTTTCCTTGGCTTACAACCAATCCATTTTTAACAAAAATGTTAACAGAGGATTGTTGAATGGTCGTTATATCATACAAATGGTCAGGTTCATATTCAGTGAGAGTTCAATTTTTATATCTAATGCAGTTTAGATTATCTGGTTTTCCTCTCCATCGCAGAGTAACTTCTGTGAATTTCTTTTTAATCAATGGCATGTTAGCGTTTTGTGTAGACACAAGTTGTTGATGATTCTTTTGAATAAAAATGTATTATTTCAAAGTAATTTATAATGGTTCAATTTATATTAAAATAGTAAAGTTAATGAAATGATTTTATGTTTATATACTTAGGAATAATTCCTTAAAATTTTTAAAGAAGAATTTGTAATAAAAATTTGACTTGTCAACAAAATTAAATTTTATAAATAAATAAGAATCACTAAAACAACATTTTTAAATGTATCATAGTCACAATAATTCTAAATTTAAATTACTATCGGTGATTTATATTTAACTCAACATAATGAGCCACTTAGAGTTTTAGTTTTTAATTTTTCCTAAGCAGTATTGATATTTTAATACTATTGAAATATACGAGTATAAACTGACTGAATCAAATTTCAACCAAGTTTCATACGAAGTTCTATAAATTTGATAGACTACTTGTAGTATTTAGCTTGACTTACTTAGAATACTTATATGCTGTACTCACAAAACTATTTTACAGTTGTTGATTTACTATTGAAGAGAATTATAAAGAGAATTATTCATTGTTTCTTGGATAGTATCAAACAAGTATGAATATATTAACAATTTGCTGCAAACGTTGTTTTCATAACATTTATATTACAACGTTAAATATAAAAAAAAACATTTGGTTCTAATTCAAAAGATATTGCACATTTTAATCTGAAATTTAAATATATTAGACATAACTTATTTGTTATTTTCAAATTCTTCAAACCTTTTTTATTAACATTTTGCAATGTTATTGTGGACTATAAACGGTGTTATCATCATTTGTAAAAAATTTTAAAATTATCATTTCAAATATAATCGATATATTGTATTTAATCTTACGAAAACAAAAACTTTTATTAATAAAATCTTTTTTGTTCACACGTATAATAATAAATTTTGAAAAAAAAACATTTCAATAAATATTTTTACTTTTTTATTATTATTTTAAAAGGGCATTTATATTTATATATTTACTATTATTTATAATAATATTTAATATATCTTAATCAGGAAGCCTCATAAACTATGTATTGTAATATTTGTTATATGTTATATATGTTGATTAAATAAATATATATAGTACATTTTTTTTAAATACATAAAATTATTGGGAAGATAATTATATTTCAATTTAATCTAATATATATCCCTTTAGGATCATCTAATGATGTCACAGAATTTTTACTGATGAAAATTAGAATAAAAATACCCGAAAATCTTTCTGAACGTGTTTTAAAATAGTCTCCACTCGCTACTTTTCAAAAAAAAAATCATGGAGTCGAAATTGCACGTGAAATTCTGTTCAAACTGTTAACAAAATAAATTTCAAATTTTATATAAAAATAAATAAATATCAAATGGTGAAAGAAATTAATAATCTTACCATCAAATGGTGAAAGAAATTAATAATTTTACCATCAAATGGTGAAAGAAATTAATAATGTTACTATCAAATGGTGAAATAAATTAATAATGTTACCATCAAATGGTGAAAGAAATTAATAATGTTACCATCAAATAGTGAAAGAATTTAATAAAGTTTACATCAAATGGTGAAAGAAATTAATAATGTTACTATCAAATGGTGAAAGAAATTAATAATGTTACCATCAAATAGTGAAAGAATTTAATAAAGTTTACATCAAATGATGAAAGAAATTAATAATGTTACCATCAAATGGTGAAAGAAATTAAAATTTATCATTAAATGGTGAAAGAAATTAATAATGTTACCATCAAATGGTGAAATAAATTAATAATGTTACCATCAAATGGTGAAAGAAATTAATAATGTTACCATCAAATGATGAAAGAAATTAAAATTTATCATTAAATGGTGAAAGAAATTAATAATGTTACCATCAAATAGTGAAATAAATTAATAATGTTACCATCAAATGGTGAAATAAATTAATAATGTTACCATCAAATGGTGAAAGAATTTAATAATGTTACCATCAAATGGTGAACGAAAGTGTTTTAAATACTGAGAGCTTCCCCACTTTGAACAGTAATTTTGTTAATGAGGACACTGCTCTAGGTTCAATTAAAACTAATTTATATTTTTAAATGTTTAATTATGTGTAATTATGTGTAAATATTTTGAAATTGTACACAATTATTTTTCATAGAATCATTGCGCATATGTATTCATAATAAATGTATTATTTTTAAATATTTATTTTTCATAAAAAATGTACAATGTTAAAAATTGAGCGTAGATACAAATATACTCCATTTCTCAACATTGGGTAGTGCATTATTATTTCAACTATTTACGTTAATATTATATATATTAGACGTTGTCAGGATTTGATAACTTTTGAAAATACCAGAAATTTCTCCTAATAAAAACAGAGAAGAAAACACCTCCCGTGTGTGTCAGGTTCTGCCTGGTTTATTATTAACAACACCTTGTCTCTCTCTCTCTATAGAATGGATTGGAACCATCAGGCAAAATCACATCAGATAGAAAGAAAAGAAATAAAACAGAAATAATTAAATATAAATCAAAAGAAAGTGTAACCATATAACAAAGAAAACCGACAAAAAAGATACACAAAAGGCAAAGGAGGAGAATTAAAAAAACTGGAAATAACAAGAGTATAACTTCCTAGAAAAAACTCAAGAAAACCAGCCAAAAGAAGACCAATACCAAAAGTGAAAGAAAATTAAGGAATTCCACTAAGTTATATACTTGTAGAGAAGGAGAGGATAGAGAATAGTGAGAAGATAAAAACTGATGGAGGAATGGATAAATATATAATATTATATTATTAATATTAGTATACTATTTATTAATATAATATATAATTGAATCCCGTCGTAATTTCTTCCCGCCATGGAATGCTATACTCTATAGTGTCATTAACCCTTTAATAACATAAAACAAAAGATCCGCCGCAGTTTATTATGCGAAATAAATTATAAACATTGAGATATATATATATATATATAAATTTTTTTTTTAAGTATTTATATACCGTATATTTACCAGTTATTGTCAAACCTATATGTACTACATATAAATTGAACTAAGATTTTAATACAAATATATTCCCCGTTCGTATATATTACAGTGCACACGTAAAAATAGATGTGTAAGAGCATTTAATATATTTTAATCATAAACAGATATCAAACAGTTTCAATTTTAATAAATATATATTTACATAAGAATTTATGTTCATGATTTTACACTACATTGACATAACGTTAATAGTATGCGCATGCTGGAAAAACGAATGACCTATTTATATGAACTACAGTTAGGTATTTATAAATATATCACGTTTGTTTTTATTTGGTTAAACAAAAATGACTATAGCTATTTACTGATTAGTTACATATATGGATTGTTTTTCTGGATAAATAATATAAATATTCATGATGCCTAATTAAATGCTCATTTATAAGGAAGGCTAATTCCGTAATTAATCGTTTTTGTCTTAAATAAACATTTATTGCTAAAGATATTGAGATACATATAATTTCTTGTTGATTTCAGATTTTATTAGAATTATAGAAATAATATTATTTAATATCAATATTTATGGAGATTATATTTTACTTAAATGTAGATTCTTCAATATCACATTTCATATTCATCTGCTAGGATTAAATGTCTTAAATAAAAATTGAACATTATTTTCATTTTTAAGCAAATGGAAATTTAAAACAAAAGTATTAACATGATTTTGATAGATCTTGTGCTAACATAATGTGTTCGAACATAATAAATAAATCGCCTTTAAACGAGTTGAATTTGAATAGTTATGGAGTGTTGCGTTTTTACATTACCGAGTTATAGTCGTAAAGTTTTATTGTGTTGCGCACTGATCGGGATGCTTTCTCATAATTAATGTCAATATCAATTAAGTTTTGTCTTCAGTGATGGCAAAACCACAGCTGAGAAATTTTTCAAGGATTGTGCAAATAAAAATTATTCTTGATTACCAAAGGAAGAAGTCAGGGAACAAGTTTCGGGTTGTACGCCGGCCTAACGGTTCAATCGTCCCGTCCCAATCCACCGTCCAAACAAAATTGTCGTTTAAAAATGGTGTTACTATTAATGCATGAATGATGTAATAACAAAAGACAGAGACATCGCAGATTTAACATTATTTCCACAGACATTAGAGATATTCAGAGATGGCCATTTTACAATAATAATTTGTATTATAATTTTAAATTACACATTTTTATGTTAGTGTTTATTTTTAATCTAACGCACAACGATGCAGGTGTATTTTTCATGCAGCACGAACCCATTAAGGGTCGCATACACTCGACCAACACAGCTGTTAGCCAGGAACGGGAGAGTCCGAGAGCGGGCTCGAACCTGTTCCGA
>JAUZND010078279.1:0-16308 GCA_034780555.1 Coelogynopora nodosa | reverse complement strand
ACATAGGGTGACATAGGGTGACATAGGGTGACATAGGGTGACATAGGGTGACATAGGGTGACATAGGGTGACATAGGTTGACATAGGGTGACATGGGGGGACATAGGGTGACATGGGGTGACATATGGTGACATGAGGTGACGTAGGGTGATATGGGGTGACATGGGGTGACATAGGGTGACATGGGGAGACATAGGGTGACATAGGGTGACATGGGGTGACATGGGGTGACATGGGATAAAATTGATTGGAACCATCAATCAGGCAAAATCAGCTCACCAGATAGAAAGAAAAGAAATAAATAAGTAATTAAGATTAAAAAAAAATCATAAATAAGGTGACATAGGGTGACAGAGGGTGACTTCCTGTATATTTAAAAATACAGAAACAAATAGTTGTATAAGCCATGATTTTGTTAGATAATAATATAAATTATGCCCTTATGTAAATAACCATGGATGATTCTTGCCTACGTATTAATGGGCTTCGTATAACTATATATGTTGCATTACTTTTGGAAAGACCATGATACGGTTGGTAAGAATACTGCCGAGTTAAACGCTCAGCAACTCAGGATAATATATAACTGAGAAATAGTTGATATGCAGAGAAAAAAAGTTTATTGGGAACAATAAATTTTTTAATTGGTTCGCCCCCAAGATTGAAAACGTGTTATTATACAGCTGTAGGCCTACAATTATAGATAGGCGTCGATCATATTTTATCAAAATATTTAATAATTTTAGAAATAATTAATATTTATAAAAATAATTACTATTCAGCTAAACTAGAATCAATAAGAGAATAGCTATATATATTATGTAGACAAAACAATAGCTTACGTAATGGATAAATGATAGTAGATGACATATTCTGGAAAATAATGAGGGCATTGTTTAGTAAATTGCTTCGAGGGTAACATTCTAGAGTTTAGAATAGTTTATATTAATATGAACTATTTTTTAATTAAGTGTACTTATTGTATTCTTTTTTTTAAATTCGATCATTGTTATATTTTCCATGCTATTATCTTTTTATAAGACCTTAAGTGAGTACACACAGTTAATTTATTCAAAAAAAATATTTTTATCATTTTTTATCGTGAACAGGTTTCTTGTTAGAACATTACATAAAAGTTATGAAAAAACGGTTATAAAATTTTTGATTGTGTCAGAATTGTTTGAAAATGGGTAAATGAGCCGCCTTTCAACTTGTAGAAATCTACATCGTCAGTATAAATATTTTTAATTTCATCGAGCTTCTTATTATTATCAACTACTTTGTTATATAGTATAATACAGTAATATCCTATAGTTCTTTCGACTAAGTATAGTATGTGTCCATATACATATGTATACAATATTTTTAATATATAACAGTCATACATATTTATTTACAATAATAATTACATTATATTGTAGGTATAATAGGATCATGATTATATTTGACAAATAAAATGGTACATTTTGAGTCTTTAGATTTTCTATATTCATTCTGATATACGCAAACTTAATTTTTGTTAAATGTTATTGTTATCTAAATTTCCATTTACTAAAAGGTGTGTATCGCATTCATTTATTAATCATTATTGTAAATTATATTCTTTTATTATTTTTCTTGTTATATACTAATTACGAGTAGTGAGCACACATTTATATAAATGTTATCAAATTACTCAAAAATAGCAGCTAGCAGTTTTATTATTTAAAAATTTAATAACCAAATATTGTTTTATTAAAAAGTTATTTATTATGTAACTTATTTCGTATAAACTCAAAAAAGTTTAGTTATCTATGTGTATTGTGTTCTTATTAATAAAACAATGCCATATTATCCATTACAGGCATATTTTTATGCTTGTTTAATTAGGTTATAAACACTTTTTAAGCTTTTGCAGTTAGACGTATAAAAGAACTTTTCCTGTGTAAATTTAAGATTTAAAATTACTTTTTAATCAGGTCTATAAGTCGCATCTTCTATTATTGCTCTAAAATTTGGGTGGCGTAGAAATCGATAGAAATGGTCTAAAATAGTTATGATTCATTTGAATTATTTTAACTTATTTATAATAAATATTCAAGCATAATTCTGTTTTTAATTTTTTCATCACTTTAATAAAACTGAATTGCAAATTTTTTTACATTTTCAATAAAAAATAAATAATTGTTTGTAATATGTAATATTTCACACCATGACTTCTTGATGACAAGTGAAAACTCAGGTTGGTTTTTTGTATTAATTGTGTGTAATAAAAAATTAAACTTTTATTGTGCATTTTCTTTTGCATAATTGTTTATATTTTAAATAAAAGTGGTGAGATTTTAGGGGAACATTATATATTTAATATAATGGTTATATAATGCAACTTATACATTTGATATCATGGTAACTTATATCAGGAATGCGAACTGTTTTATTTGATATATATTCAGGGGCTATGTTTTGTTGTTAATTGTCAGTCGCCATATTTTATTTACTAATTTTCACGTTGAATGATAAAATTATAATTCTCTTGGTCAGTACACAATTGTGAAACAATTAAAATGTATTTAAAATTGATCATTTAAGCATGTTATTTAATTATTATATAATACGACAAGTATTAAAAAATCTTTTTTGACATGATCGAAACTAATTAAATTATCCAAAAATTACGATTTAGGATGACGTAACTTTAGCTATATATGTATTTCAATATTTATTTTTTAAGAATATCTGCGCAAGATTTATCTATTTAAAACTAGTTTAAAGCTGATCAACTATAGTTAGTCTAATTTTAACATACATGTAAACTATTCAAATATTTTTAAGTGATGTTGCAAAGTGAGGTTCCAATGTCCTACCCTATACTGTTTAGTCATTTCTTTCTGATAATAATTAATGATAACTTTCATTAGTTACATGTGTTCTTATTTATGATCTGTTCTGATCTGATCTGTTCCCATTTCTATTTTTATGCCAGACTGTATTTTAAAGCCACAGCTTTGACTTGCCATCTTTTCACTCGACGACACCTGTTATATATAGAGTAATTTGACATATATTAAATTAATATTAGTGGTTTTATGGTAATACCTTTTTTGTTTAACTGCTAGTATGTTTGGTCCTGTTATTCATATATTTGACAGTCGCTTTGATAATTTCTGGTTCTTTAATATTTAAAATTGTTTTGCGTTAGTGTTGAAGAATGCAGTGGAACGTTCTCATTGGCAAATTAATAAAAGCTAAAATAAATAAAATAAATTATTATTAAAAGAAATCGTTTGAAGTTATTTCTATTCTAGCATATACCTTTACATTTGAGTTAAATGAAATCACATATTTAAACTATGTTTATATATAATTATTTATTTTTTATGTAATAGTTTTCAAAATCCCATTTAAAAAGTAAAGTTATATTTAGTCATATTTAAATGTAACGAGTGATGTAACTTGATATAATGATATAGTTATTAACACATTCACAGTTAGGGCATTTTGACAGTAATATTGAAAACTATATGGATCCATTGAAAAGGTTATGTTAATTTAATGTTAATTGTTGCCCTTAATGAAACGTACAATAAAGTTTGCTTTTTAATTATGCATACAGTTTAAATTAATACAAAATCGAGGCTGTACCATGAAGCAGAGTGCAAATGCACATGCCGATACCTTTTACAATTGAACAAGTAGCCTGTAAACCTATAACCGTCGATTCAGGCAGGATACGCAAGGTTAGCGGCTTTCTGCTTGCGTTACACGTGTGTTGCATATATTGTATATACTAAACTATGTACATCGTCGTGCATTGACTAAAGAATGCAATGTCAAGAGTAAACTTATAGAAAATAGTCATACCTTTCTTTATATGTTGATATACTTCGCTTGTTTTATATGCCTATATACCTTAAGCTTAAGGGTGCTACATAATGTTCAATATAATAACTAAATCAAGTGTAGCCTATAGAGTATATTTTCTGTATATCAGAGTGTCCTGAACGTTTTCTCAGTATAAAAATGTCAACTGAATAATATAGCTCGGAATGGCGATTATAAACCGAATGTCCAGTGAGGAAGATTACGTCATTGCCATTGTGTATTCTCTGTGAAATACTATAGTGGTAAGTTATGCAAATTAGTTGTTTGTTTAATATAATTATAACTATACGTTGGCTATAAAAATTTATTAAATTTACGGTATTTATCACATTATTAACTTGTACTAAAAAAACTTTTTAAATAACAAATTAAAAATAATTGTAACTTTTGTATGAAATGTTTTTACTAAACAAATTTTTAACATAGGTATATATAACACACGTAAATGATAAAACGTAAAAAATCACATTCTTTGATTAAGATTTTTTATCAATCTTAAGAAAAGTTCAAAAATAAATTGTAAGATTAACCATTGGAGATATAATAAATGTAATGTTTCATATTCATATTTATCTTAATATTAATCTTAAATAGTTTTCATTTATTTAATAAATATATCTAAATCAGTTTTAATGCAGTCATTAACATTAGTTAAAAAAATGGAAAGTTCTAATGAGTGAAAATCAGTTTTTTTGACGTGATATATTTGATTTAGTAATGAAATACTTCTTGATCTGCTTATATAAAGAAGACCATATATACTATTTGTGTTTAAGTTTGGGAACTTCTCTTAGCGTTACTTAAAAGTTTAAACTCATATTTATACATTAAAATATAGATAATTACACATAAATTGTTTCATTTTATTAATATATTCTCTACTACTAAAATAGGGAAATCTAAATATATGTAAATTAACCTTAATTCAAATCACACAGGAAAATTTCGAACTAATAACAAAAAGGGTGCGCACAAATGAATTGATTGTACAATAGCTAGATTAATGTCAGATTAATATAATTGTCTTTTTATGCATGTGTATACAAATAGCAGCTTTAGTATCGATCAATGGCTACCTATTGAGAACACGAAATATACGTCATAATAGAAAAATTATGCATTTATCGACACAGAAACGAATTGAATGACATATGATATGATTAAGTCTGGATATTGACTAATGTATTATACATTCATTATCTCCGGAAAATTCAAATATTGCATAGAGCTTTATTTAACTTATATTTAATATGACAATACCTCAAACACCTCTATCCGAGTATTTTGTAATGCATTCCATTCGTTGCTATGTGTAATAGCGGTGACATACCGAGTCTATAAGTCCATATTAGCCTACTATACCTTATACGGTCTAAGTTCAATTCGTGGGAAGGCACTTGCGATAACCTTAATCTACTGAAGAGTTAAAGCAGTGCTACAAGGGGGTAAGCACCAATGTGGACGACAACAGTGTCTAAATGTAAATTACAACACAATTTCGATAAGTATATTTACAACTATGAGGGGGTGATTCGAGGCGGTCACACATTTTTTGGAACGTTTAGGTTTGATATATTTCTTAACATTCGTTTGATACTACACAGTATTTTAGGAAATGTTCTGTAGCAAGGAAGTTGAATGTCCTTTCTGTAACAGATTTTTGTATACTCTTCCCTGCAGAAAAGATAACAAGATTACATCAGTTGTATTAACTGCTTGCGATGCGGCATCCTCACCGACAATAGCAAGAAGCTTTCAAATTGTCCAGCCAAGCATTGATTTCAATTGGAGATCGACAGTCTCTCCTCTTCACTTTAAACACAATTATCCCATTGATGCAGTTAGCGGCGATTTACTTCGCGTAATTCCTGTGATTGACTTTAGAAAACGTCGTTTTGCCTCACATACAACGCATTTAAAGGAAATAAAGTGTGTGATTGATACTTCTAATCGACCAAGCCTTCCGTCTCAGGATCACATACCACAATTCACAGATAAGCCGCCTGATGGATGCACTAGTTCATTAGCCAAACATGTAGTTGTTGTACCTAAGCATATTAATATGATATCAACAAGCAGAAGACCCAATTGGTTAGAAGAAGTGTCTCAAAATGGAGAGCATTTAAAAATAGACAAAAGACCGGCGCCAAAATACAAAGTCACGAGAGTGTATGAAGAATCAGAAACTACCACTGATTCCGATTCAGATGTTGATGAAAAGATAGCAGCTGCAGAAGAATCTCGTAGGGTTGTTCGTCCGAAAACATTAATTTTAACGTCAGCTTTGAGAAATTCGGAGGAATCCCTTTTTGTTCAGTCATCGATTGGTGCCAATGGATCTAAAAACAAAAGCATCGATTCGGACTCCGGTAGCGATGATACACTGGTGCGAACTGAAATATCTCAAGCTTCGTCACCAACTATTCCATTATCACTCTCTGCATGGTCTATCGATGACATGGATTCATTTAGTCAACAAAAAGAGGGTAATTATGACAATTGGCAAACGCCAATTAATCCAGAAATACCTTGTACATTTAACACTGCACCGCTACCTGAACATGAAAATACAAAACCTATTACCAATACGCGTTTTATCAGTTCACCAATTATAAAAACCGAAGAGTTAGACGAGTTTGTGAAAGTTTCACCCGTACGCCAAAGACCAGGTT
The DNA here is from genome assembly GCA_034780555.1 of Coelogynopora nodosa. Classification (NCBI taxonomy): domain Eukaryota; kingdom Metazoa; phylum Platyhelminthes; order Proseriata; family Coelogynoporidae; genus Coelogynopora; species Coelogynopora nodosa. Next base: position 9,775 of record JAUZND010078279.1, on the reverse strand, counting down.
TTAAAGTGTACCTTCCTAAAGCAAGTAGACAAGTACATGTTGATAATAGGAGAAATTCTACTTTGCCTTGTTTTACACATGATATGAAAATTAAAGAAGCAGATAATACTCATATTGCGTCCGATTCTAATCAGTTATTAATCAGTAAGGATAGATCAGCCCACATACCGCTGTCAACTAAAGATACTAGCAGTGCACCAATTTCAGTCTGTGTTGAAGGCAGATTAGAAGAAGAAACTAAACCTGAAAAACTTTCCAGCAATTCAAAGTGGAATTGCTACGCACACATCCGTCCAATAACCCAAACTCTAAATTCGCATGGATCTTCTTTTGGGAGTGCTCATTCGTCTATGCGAAGAGCTGAATTAATTTATAATCCTGTTAATAATCAAACTATTTCGGAATTTCAATTAGAAAAAAGTTATTCTAGTTCTGAATCGACTAACAAAAGGACATCTTTGGGCCGACTATCAGTTGCTTCGAGCACGCCAACACGTGATTCATCCAGAGTGTTACCATCTCTGAGACATTCTCTACTTAAATCATCACTTTTGGAGCCACCAATTGTATTTTCGAATCCAATTGTTAATAGAGATGGCAAAATCGTGTACCCCAACGATCCAAGCCAAGCTGGATCATTATTTGGAATTATGACAAACTATTCACCTGAACAAGAAATTCATGAACCATATTTTTCTGGTCCAACGTCTCACTCCATGCCAAATAATACAAAATCCAAACGTTTTGGTGAATCGAAGTCTTCTCGATTACAACATCCTGTTTCCGTTAATGAAAAACACTCGTTTAATTCATATAGAATGAGTAGTGCATTAAGTAGTGAATCAAGTACAAACTACTATGGCAGTCTTTCTGGAAATAAGCCACGAGGTGATAACCGAGAAGACTGGCTACTTCCCGGACTTACAGCATCTCTACTTCGAGCAGATAGCAAGGGGAGCTCTCTTCGTAGGAATCAGACACAGTTTCCTAATGAGCAGATTGCCGATCTCGACCAACTCTACGATTCCCTACAACTCGATGATGGAGACATTATGAATCGGGCTGAAAGACTAGACGCAATTCGCTCAGAAGAGATGTCGTTTGCTCGTGAGCACAACATTCGGCACCTGTCTGATCTACCTACAGATCCGCGGATTCTTCTTGCTGACCGGATGGCCGATGATGCCACACAGCGACGATTTCGTCGGTCGAGGAGGAATTCACCTCCCCTTCCGGTGCGACCGCAGTCGAGTCATCTTGTCTGGTCATCCGACGTCTCAGTCGATGGTAGCTGCAGAAACTCTGGGCTACAGAGGCCATCTTCTCGTTACCACACTTGGTCGGCCAAGTCATCGGAACGGCGATTGGGCGGTGATGATATGCATTTGAGACATCTGGAGACCCTGGATCGACAGAGTAGTAAGAAGCCAATCGAGGAGCAGGTGACGTTTAGCGGTGGAGTTCTGTCCGCAGAAACAATTTCAGAGAGGTAATATAATAAGTTAGATTTAATTAAGCGTTTAAATTTTCAATATAACCATCCTCAAGACAACTTTTGTTATATATTTAAGATTAACGTTTCGAAAAATGATTTCTATTTCTTTTGGTCATTCCTTTAATGATCAATTAATTGATGGTTCATTGAATAAATAATAATATTATAATATAAAATAACTAATTGTTTTTAAAAACATCTCAATTATTTAATGTGGATCATTATCCAGATTATAAATTTTTTTACATTTCAATGTTAATCACACTTTATAGTTATAATTAAATGTACATGTGTCCTACATACATCTGTCATAATGTCCTACGTAAATATAAATGCGTACGTTATTAAGATGACAAATGTATAATTCATTGAAGGTCTTCATCGAGTGATCAAGAAATGAGAACTCTGTCTCAACAACAAAACATTGAGAATGATTTTGCATGTCGAAAGATTCTTCGTGATCCTGAGGTAATTAGTAAACAGCACAGAACACGTCCGACTGATTTTATGGGTCCACCTCGAAAAAAAGATCAATTCAAAGGTAACAGTATATATACAATATTCTATTCTCCAACGATTTAAATGTATTTGATATGTTACACGTTAAACCAAAGATCAACGTGTTTTCTAACTTAATTTGAACAAAAAGTTTTTCTTGATCTTGCATTGTCCGTAATGCTAAATAATTTTTTTAAATAAAAGCAGTTTAAAATTATAATTTCAAATCATTCGTTCTGTTTCACTAATATCTCTATTGAAGCAAGCTTATGGTACTATTTATCTCTTTACTTTTTAAATTAAGAAAAAACTACATATTTTAATTAATATGCATAATTATATTTTAGTTGGTATTATTGCCTCACATTTTACTTTGATAAGTTAAATTCCAAATTCCAAATATAGAACTATTTAATTAAAAACTTATTTTTAGAAAATATTTTTCTAAGGCGCATTGATTACCAGTGAATTAAGATAATATTTGAAAACATGTTTTAGTTAAAATATTTATTTTAATTTTTTTGCGTACAAAGTATACTTCTATTGATTATGCTACTGTATGTTTATTATACTTGAAGTCGTTCTCTTTTGTTGACCTAAGCATTTAATAAATTTTATGGATTAATAAAATGTAATTATATTATTACAAAATTTAAGCGTTTATCACTTTAAAAATATTAACTCCATTTCTGCACACAACGCCATAAAAGTCAGTCAGAGTATTTAAAATCAAATATTGACAGGTTTATTATATTTCTAGAGTTGTTCCGATTAGTTGTAATGAATATTTAAAATAAACTTCTGAAACTGTCGAATTGTTTCGTAACATTTACAAACGAAGATCTTGATTCTATTATCCAATATGCTCAAACTAAATTATAGAAATCGACACATATATTATTTAATAATATTAATAATTTTATAATATTATACATTTGAAATTTTTGCAATATATAGCAAGGCTTTATTTAATCAAATTACTTCTGTTGCAATGTCCGCCATATTTATTGTTTAACTACTATGGAAAAGACGATTTAGCGGAACATACAGTAGATGGAACATAGCGGATACATAGTTTTTAGAATTTCAGCTTTAGTAGGGTTAATTTTAAATATAGTAGTGTTAGTAGTAGTAATACCTCTTTGGCTAGTATAGGCCTAATTATATAGGAGGTTATATTTGTATATGATAGTAATGTGAGAGGGAGGAGCATATTTTAAACATTATTTGAAAACCTTAAAAGCTAATAGTGTGTACTTCGGAATCAGTAGTTTTCATTTATTTGCGGTTCTTTTAAAAATATAATGGTCGATGTAGTCCCTTTTCATCATTAGGCTATTGATGATTTTTGAGTCAAGTTTGAGTACATTTTGAAAAGGCAGCTCCTGCAAATAATAAAATGAATAAGTTTATACTTCGAATAATCCCACGAAAAATTCAAAATTGTACTAGAAAATAATGTTTAATAATATCGACTCTCAATAAAAAAATATACATTGATGATTTTTTATATATATTCTTTAATAATGTTTTATTAAAAAAATATTTGATTAATGCAGTAACATTCCAGAATGTTCCAGAATGTTTAAAATTTGTTGAAATGTATTCAAATTATGTAGAATTGCCCTTTGATATCATAGAAGTCGATAAGAACCGTTTGGTCACAAATTACTTTTTTTTATGGAGCGTCTAGATGATATATGACAAATTCCATGCCATAAAATGTCATTGTTTGCATAAATAATTGCGCCAAATTCAAAGTCTGAAGATTAAAACTAAAATACATTATTTCAGAGAGGTGCGGGTTAGTTACCCCTCTCATATATATTAATACAGCCTATACTTTAATTTCAAATGTGACATTGTTTAAGTGCAAATGAGGTACGTTACAAATGTTTAAATATTAACAATTTTTAAGTACGTTACTGAAATATTGATTTTTGACATGATAGACTTTTTAGTAAATTTATCTTGACATATAGTAAAAAATATATGCAACGTAAATGACATATTTTCTACGGTTTTGTTTAATAATGTTTTTTTAAAAAAATAATTGCGATTATTTGAATGTTTAATTCTAAAAACCACATTTTTCAGAAAACAAGCATAACTGGTGGCCCTACGTTCGTCCCAAAGTTCTACGTGATATAGAACAGAAAAAACAACTTTCTCAAAGCAAAAGAGATCAAACTGATTCTGAAGACGAGTAAGATTTACAAGAGTCCCTTATAAATGGAAATGTGAAAGAGTATTATTTTAAAACGTTTCGTTACAAAGTGAATTTTCTGGTATCATTTTAATTTCATTCCAAAACTATCAAATACCCTTTTAAAAATGGACCTTCCAACCTATATTTAGCGAAACCGGTCTAGCTGATAAAAAATAATGATACATCCATAATATTAGACAAAGTTTCAAAAAGTCGCAAACCAAAATTCGTTACGAATAATATGTGGTATTGTGCCATATAATCATATAAGTATATTATAGTTAGTATGTCTAATACACCAATTTAAATAATCTAATGATTGGTTGCTAATAGTTCTCATAAATTACGTGGAACATTGATTTAATATATTATGTGATTATACATCAACAGACCAGTTTCAATATATTTCTTCTCAGTATACAAAGCAGAATTCGAACCTACGATCGGTCAGAACTCCCTAATCTCGTCTTCGCCTCTTCATCACTGTGTCTTACATATTAATTGAAGCCTTTAATCGCTATTGCATATAATAGTAAATGTCCTGTAAATAGCCAGGATTGCATATTATAGATCATGCTTCAATTATTTCATTTTTATACCCTATAGTAATAATAACTGTAACTGTAGTAACTGTATAGTAATGATTCGAAACTAGCAACGTACTGTTTACTTTAGGTTATTGGTTATTGGTTAGTGGTTAAACAAATTCCTCTCTGTGAAAAAGATGTTTTTTATTAAGTTGATCTTCGTCAATGTAGTTATTCAAGATTATATAAGCAATGTGCCAAATATTAATTAAACCCTATATGATTGTTATATTTTACTTCCAAACAATGTCAAAGCGTGTTCCTTATTTTCTTCGACAAACGTGTTACATACCTGAATAAGTATCTAATTACCTGTTCTTAATCTTGAGAGTTATTTCTATATCAATAGAATGTATCATTTGCATTCATTATCACAGAATTCATAGAACTCAGAGAATCACAGAACTCATTATCACAGAATCACAGCTTCTAGAAGCTCCCGTAATGGAAAGTTTTATATTAAAATGTCTCTTCTGTTCCAGATATTTTTTCAAAAATATAAACATTATAGACATTGTTACTTAACACATAGGCCACGTAGTAGTTTCTAATATTTAAAAATAATAATAAATTGTGACGCACGGTTTAATTTAATTGACCTCACTATTTGACCAAAACTATTTTTTTAAATATTTCTTTAAATATATTCTGATGATAACATTTTCTAATAAAAAATTGTTTACTTTAGTTTTAGTTTGTTTGTGATATTTATTTTACGTAGCGCGAAGCGTGTTTTTTGTCGTTTCTATGTAAAAATAATATGGCATAGAACTTTGGACCCTCAGCGGCTGTTTACCAATATATGTGGGCACACCATTACTATTTTCATAGTTAAGTATTTAATTAATTAAGACATTTTAATTAAAATAACTTATCACATATGTTGAATAGTTTCCTAAAATTTTTAGCAACAATTTGTGTTTGTATTAACCTCAGTAGAATTCTGTCAATTTTTATTTATTGATTATTTCGCTATTATTCACAACAATAAAAGGGAACCTTCAACTTTAGATGTCCAACTTTTTCATAATAAAAGTTTCTCCTCATTAATTATATCTGCTGAAAGAACATCCGATATGTAAAATCCTTTTCATTTTAGAAAGTACATATTTTGTGTGATCATTGTAAGAGATTCGCATAAGGACAGACATACTTAGATTACTGACAATGATTTTGTTTTGATATTAGGCCAAAGACATTGGAATTAGTCCTAGTTTAGGCCTACTCAATTTGTTTATTGTTTCAAAGTTATGAAAATCTAAGAAATTAATCAATAATGTGTTGAGTTAGATGAATCTCCTCGAGTATAGCTGCTACTTATCTGTGCATTTTAGTGTAATGATTACTATTAACATTATAAGTTTTGGTTAAAATTAAATACATAAGATGGCATTGTCTATTCGTTTTTCACAGTGCGTCATTTCCTCACTTTGCGTCACTCTAAAGGCCTATATCCACCAAGCCTTATATAGGCACTCTAAAGGCCTATATCCACCAAGTCTTATGTGGGCACTCTAAAGGCCTATATCCACCAAGTCTTATATAGGCACTCTAAAGGTCTATATCCACCAAGCCTTATATAGGCACTCTAAAGGCCTATATCCACCAAGCCTTATATAGGCACTCTAAAGGCCTATATCCACCAAGCGCACCGCGACGCGACGGAGTGCTATGCGACAAATAATTAATTTCAGTTCTCACCAAGCACGACGTGTCGTGTCATAGTTCGATGTTTCTTTCTACATAATTTACAGCCTATTTGCATGGAAATATGCATTTCGTCACGCGGCGTCACAGAAAGGATAAATAATTTCAACTAAACATGCATCGATTAGCTTCGCGTCGCGCTAAGTGTAAATGGGCTCACTGAAATGTATGCATTCAACTTATTTTGCGGCACGTCGCGTAGCGTCGCGCTTGGTGGGCATAGGCCTATACCTATAAATCACAAAGATATTCAGCGTTGTGCGCATCATATGTGGCTGGAGATTATACAAATGTCATAATTTCGGTTATTGAAAGGTTGGTAGGTCGGCATTCGTAATGGGCCATATCAACATACTAAGTTCGAATTACGACTCCATGAAAAGGCAAAAACCTTAAAAAGTGTAATTGTAAATTGCAGGTATATTTTTTCGTATTAATTTAAATCAAATAAATATATGTATTCCTTAATAAATAGTGTCCGAGACGTGATTACTATAGAATCAGTTGTTTGGTACGGTGTCTGTCTTGGTTGAACTTAAATAAAAACTATTATATTTATATTTCAGAATTGTATGATGGAACTACAAGAGTACTATTTTACAGGTAAGAATCTATTGTACTGTAGTTAGAATTTTAACTACATTTCTGCATATTCTGATGTAGTAACTAATCAAAAAGAATTTAATAGTATGTACCGTTTTTTCTAACAATAGCAATATCGTCTGTAAACATAATACGTAGCATAATGCGCTTTTATATTGCAAAAAATCAATAACGATATAATTTATATTGAAATAGATATTTGCATGCAGGTATGTATTATAGTAGCTAAATTTTGTTTCAATGTATATTATACAAGAATTTTAGTTTTACATTTATAGTTTCACAACTCATTTTTTGGAGTAATGAATAGTATTAGCTTAATTTGAAATATATATATACATATTTAGTATTAATTACGGAATTTATAATTTAATTAAAATTTGTTATATATAAATCTTTTTACTGTAATCTTAATTTTAAATAAATTTTAGCTTTTTAATAATAAAAATGTACGTATTTTTCAATGCATTTTAATTATAATAAAAATATAGCGTTTTTATTGTAGGTACTTTTAAAATTATGTATGCATGATAAATATTAAATGCAATTTTATTTAAATAATTACATTCTACTAAGAAGTGAATAGAACTTTCATTGAATTGAATTAAATACATCATTATATAATTACTATTTTTTACGGGTCTACTTTATTTATTTATTAGCTAATTAATATTCTAAATAGCAAATTCTCAAATAGTTGTTGTTAACATTCACCATATGACGTATTAATAGAGGCAGGCCTACAACCAGGCCAGGATGGGATAACCATTACACACATTTCTTTCATTTGTAGTGCAAATTTGTTTACATCCTATTAAGCCGTATTTTTAAATAAATTTTAAATATCAATATTAAACATATTTCCATAATTTTACATTGGTCACGTATACTGACAGTAGTGACGTCATATATAATTTGATTCTCTATTATTTAAATATTTTCCCCTTGGAATTTTCAAATAATGATCTTCTCTTATATTATCAAGTTAGTTTAATTTAGTTTAATTTATTTCAATGGTTGTAATTTTATTAAGACATTGACCAGTTACTTAAAAGATTATATTTCATACTAAATTTAAATGTTATTAAAATTATTTAGCTATTTCCTAATTTATAATAAAAAAATTCCAATTCCTCCATTGAATCAAAGTATAAATCATACTAAAAAAGGAAAATCAGAAAAAGATAGATCTGTTGCAATTATGTCATATGTCTAATACTCTAAGTGCGATATTGTACTTTTTTCTTCTGATGATGATATTATAGTCAGCGTTTGTTTCTCCCATAAAAATTAAGAACAAACACATTTTTGACATGAAACTTGTTTTGTGAAATCCGAAGCGCCATAATATATAGATTAGACATAATTTTAGTAATTCAAGTGTTCATATCCGTTCTTTTTGATAATCATATATTGTCAGGAGGATTTTGACTAATTGTATGTCATTGACATTAAACCAAAATATATAATTTTTTAATAGTTTTAAATTTTTAATATTTATAATTGTTCAACATATAAAATGTCATTTATTAGTTGAACACTTTATCAATTTCAGTAGAATAAAAATGTGTTAAAAATGTTGACATATAATGTATATATCGATATATAATTGCAACATTTATATATACAATATATACATAATATGTAATACTGTTTTTCATTTTTGTTTAAATTTTATATCGATCTTATATTAAAAATTAAAATAATAATATCATTAAAATTAAATTACTTATTACAAAATGGCAAGTCTACCTTTCTTTAAATGTCAATGCAGAACAATTTATTGCTTTTGGGATAACTAAAAATTCACGTTTAAATTGTCGGAGTTCAGAAATCCAGTGGAATTATAAAATATTTTTTTGATCGATGAATAATAACCTAATCAGTAATAAAACGCTCTAATTCTTAACGCATAGAATAAATATATTTTTAAAATCTTCTAAACTGGTAATTAATCAAAACAATATTACAAAACACTTAATTTAAAAATGTAGTAAATAATAGATCTGAAAAAACTAGTTGAACATAAGAGACATTTTACATTTTCAGATTAACAATGTTGGACAGTTCCTTGCTCAATGTAAATATACATCATCAACTTTATGTCATTATCACCATTATCAACATTTGCTAACGACTTAATGACTCATCGTATAAATGTAGTGTACCCTACTTGTTGCTGTTAAGAGCCACCAACCTCACTGGCATTTATGAGCTGATGTAAGTGTATTTTAAGCATGCTTTTAGCTTTTCATTATATATGTGTAAGATTCCAAGATAGTAGAAGTGCGCTTGTATTGTTTTTTATTGAATCACTCAAAAACAAGCATAAAAGTTATTATTAAAAATGAGTATATATGTATAGAAACCGGATACATACTTTAAAAGTGTAGGAAAATAAAATCAATAAATGTACTTGAATATTCAATTACTACGATTAGAGTGCATATATAGTCAATTTGTATGTAGACAAATTGAACTTACTGAGCTTGAATTTAACATTGATCACCTTTGCCTTGTTTAAATCGGCCAATAGGAAACCATAACAATCAAAAACAAATAATCGATTCTAATTGATTAAAAATTATTAAAAATTATCCAGAAAATTTTAGTTTATTTTACATTTCTGTGGGAGTGCACGGGGGGACGGTATACGGGGGGGGGTGGAGTTGATTC